>JAPKLX010000958.1:0-11417 GCA_026898415.1 Leonotis leonurus | reverse complement strand
TCTTGGATGATTCGGCCGCTTGGGATTCTGGATTACCGCTCCCATGACTCGAGCTGTATTATCTCCATATTGCATATGATTCATTTTAGATTCATTATTATAGACATTGTCTTTGCATTGGTTAGTTGTTTGGGTTGTAAAATGGCATAGTCAAAGTTATAGAGGAGATGCTGTCCGATTTTCAAGGACAACTCTCACTTATATAATGCACACGAACACAATACCCCCTTTCTTTCCCGCTTCTTTTATCCCCGCCCAGTCACGCCCTTGGCGCGTGCGCCGTCCCTCGGGATTTGGGGCGTGACACAAACACAGTACTAATCATCACAAAAATAAGATATTTGGTATATTATGTCAGAATTTAGACATATAGGCTATAATTAGAAACTGATATAATTGTCGTAATTAGATTTATTCTGTTGACATTCCCCCTTGACTAAGTAACGAGATAATTAATTTATTTTGAAATTAGTTTCCACGTGGCTTCTAGTCATCTGTTGTAGTCAATCTCCTTCTTAGCGATCTGTTGTCATCACTATCAATCTGTTTATGCCACTTTCTATTTTGGACATCGATCTTTGGGTGATGAGCTGTTAATAATTCTTGTTGAATTTTAAAACGATCAATTTTTGATGATCTGGTACTAATTCCCTGTTGAAATCTTATGATCTGTATCTTGATGATCTGGTACTAATTCCCTGTTGGAATTTTATGATCTGTATCTTGATGATCTGGTACTAATTCCCTGTTGGAATTTTATGATTTGTATCTCGATGATCCGGTACTAATTCCCTGTTGGAATTTTATGATCTGTATCTGTTTTTCATCAATATGTACTATATCAATCTGGTCCTCTCTTCCAGATTTAATAATCCTAATTTGTCACAAAGCATCTTGAATCTTTCTTCTGGTAATGCTTTAGTAAGAATGTCTGCTCTCTGTATTTCAGTGTGTATTTTCTCGATCTATACATGTTTTCTTTCAACATGATCTCTTATAAAGTGATGTCTCACATCTACATGTTTGCCTCTGGTATGCAAGACAGGATTTTGTGTGATTGCTATAGCACTTGAGCTATCACAGAAAATGGGTATCTCTTTGACATCGATCTCATAGTCTTTGAGTTGTTGTTTTAACCAGAGTATTTGAGCGCAACAACTCCCAGCTGCCATATATTCAGCTTCTGTGGTTAATGTGGCAACAGATGTCTGTTTTTTTGAGAACCAAGAGATCAGTTTATTTCCTAAAACTGACATGTTCCAAATGTTAACTTTCTGTCCAACTTGCATCCATCATAGTCTGAGTCTGTGTATCCAGTTAGCTCAAAGTTGTCTTCACAGGGATACCATAATCCAATGTCAGTTGTTCCCTTAAGATATCTTAATATCCTCTTAGTTTCTTCCATGTGAGACTCTTTGGGGTTTGCTTGATATCTTGCACATACTCCTACTGCAAATGTAATGTCAGGTCGACTGGCAGTTAGATAGAGTAGTGATCCTATGATTCCTCTATACTGAGTAATATTTGTTGATTTTCCCTTTAGATCAGGATCAATTTTCCCATTGGTCTGCATTGAAATTTTAACAGGTTTACTGTCTTTTACTCCAAACTTGGTCAGCAGATCGTGAATATGCTTTGCTTGATTAATAAAGATGCCATCTGGTAACTGTTTGACCTGCAAACCTAGAAAGAAACTCATTTCACCCATCATGGACATTTGATACTTATTTTTCATAAGTTCAGCAAATTTATCACATAGATAAGTAGATTGAGATCCAAATATGATATCATCTACATAGATCTGTACTAAAAGGATATTCTCTTTGACTTTGATGATGAACAATGTCTTATCAACCGATCCTCTTCTGAATCCATATTCTAGTAGAAATGTGGACAATGTTTCATACCAAGCTCTAGGAGCTTGTTTTAGACCATAGACTGCTTTTGTCAGTCTGTATACTTTTTGGTTTGGATCTTCTTCCTCGAATCCAGGTGGTTGTTCCACATACACTTCTTCTTCAAGGATACCATTTAGAAAAGCACTTTTGACATCCATCTGGTATACCTTGAACCTTTTGTGTGCATCATATGCTAAGAACAACCTTATTGCTTCTAGTCTGGCTACCGGTGCAAATGTTTCATCAAAATCAATGCCTTCTTGTTGATTATAGCCTTTAGCTACTAATCTGGCTTTGTTTTCGACTACTTCACCATTCTCATCTCGTTTATTTTTGAACACCCATTTTACACCTATTACTCCTTGGTGTTTGGGTCTGTCCACAAGATACCAAACCTCATTTCTTTTGAACTCATTGAGTTCTTCTTGCATTGTTGTTATCCAATCTGCATCTTTTAATGTTTCATGAGCAACAGATGGTTCAATGCGAGATAAGTAGCAGCTCAACAGTACACTTTCTCCATGCATTCTTCTGGTCTTCACACGATCTGATGGGTTCCCAATAATTTGTTCTGGTGGATGATCTTGTATCTATCTCCTTCTCCTGATCATCTCTTCATCAGATATCTCAGGTTCAGGTTGATCTGTTGGTTCCTCAAATTCAGGGTGTGTTGTTGATGAAGCTTGGAATGGATTGTCATCTACTTCTACTTCTAGATTTGGATTTTCAGGTTGATCATCATCTGCAATGACTGATTCATTGTTTTCAGATGGTGATCTGTTTTCATCCAGTTCATGTTGGATTATTTTCCCTTGCTGTATGATTTCATCAGCAATAGGTGGAGTAATGATCTATTCATCATCACTTTTTGAGTTCCAGATTAGAATATCTTCTAGTAAGATCTCATTCATCTTTCTTGTAGTCATCTGGTTTTCTATCTGTTTGTCATCTGGTGACCTGTACTCAATAATAAACTCATCAAAAACAACATGAGGTGTTACCTCCACAATATGAGAGTTCTTATTGTAGACTCGATAGGCTTTACTGACATCAGAATATCCTAAAAATATTTCAAGATCAGTTTTACTATCAAAAGTCTTCAATTGAGATTTCCCATTATTATGTATGTAACACAAACAACCGAAAGTGCGAAAGTAAGAGATCTTAGGTCTTCTATTGTTCCAGATCTTATATGGTGTCTTTCCATGTCTGAGTGTAATTGATGACCTGTTCTGAGTGCAGCAGGCTGTGTAAATAGCTTCTGCCCAGAATTTCTTGGGTAGATTGGTAGCATTTAGCATAGTACGGGCTGCTTCTTTTAGTGATCTGTTTCGTCTTTCAACAACTCCATTCTGTTGAGGTGTTCTAGCAGCTGAAGTTTAATGAGTGATCCCCATCTTATTGCAGTATGCTTCAATCTTTTGATTTAGAAATTTGGTTCCTCGATCTGTTCTGATGGTAGTTATACTCACTTCCTTTTGTTTGGTGATCTTGTGTAGAAAATCGGGTAGTTTGGCTAGTGTCTCTTTCTTCTTTACTAGAAAGATGACCCAGGTGAATCTTGAGTAGTCATCTATGATTACTAGGGTGTATTTTCTTCCATTTACGCTTAGCGGTTTTACTGATCCAAACAGATCCAGATGCAACAGCTCTAGTATTCTTGATGTTGAGTGAGCTGTTTTGCTTGTAAAGGATGATCTGGTCTGCTTTCCAGCTTGACAAGCATTACATATATGATCTTTATCATAGACTTGATCTGGTAGGCCTTCCACCAGTTTCTCTTTTGCAAGCTTGTTGATTGATTTGAAGTTTAGATGACTCAATCTCTTGTGCCATAGCCAGCTTGTTTCTGATACAGTTTTAGTAACTAAGTCTGGTTTGTCCACTGGACAATATATAACCTGTCCTATGATTTTTCGGTAAGGATTATCTCATCTCCTTCCTTGTTCTTCACAAAGCAGTTGTTAGTATCAAAGACGATCTGATTTCCACTTGCACATAATTGACTAACCGAAAATAGATTTGTGGCTAAGACCCTCAACATATGATACATTTGAGATAGTAGTCTTGCCAACCTTTACATTTCCATATCCTCTGGAGTATCCTTTTGAGTTAAATCCAAAGGTGACCTGTGGTCCTAGTTGTTCAATGTAATCTGATAGTAAGTTCTTGTTGCATGTCATGTGCTTCGAACATCCACTATCAATTATCCAGATTGTTCCTCTTGCTATCTTTTTTCTTCTTACAATCTTCTAATCCTGCAATTAGTTAAACTTAGCTACCCTTCAACGTTTGGGTGCTTGGTTATTAGCAAATATTCCCTTTTTAATCCAGAACATTTTTGGGTGAGGAACAGATATATAGCAAGTAATAATGTTTCCATCATTATCAACTCTAGATAGGGAATGGAATTCAGATGGATGGCTTCTTTCTATTCCATCATTCTTCAATCCTTTCTTAATGGGTAATGTCCCGTTGACATTCTTGGTCTTGTTGACATTTTTGTTGGGTAATGTCCTGTTGACATTCTTTTTCTGCGCATAATCTGCTTCAGTGTAGTGAGCTGGTTGACCTTTTGTTTGGTGGTATTGTTTGTACCCTGTTTCTTTTATCATCATCTTCTGTGGACGACCTTTTTTGTTCTTCAGATCTATTACTTGATCTGGTATTTGCTTTCTCTCTGGTACAAAACTTGTAGTTCCCGAAGGCTTTTCTGAGTGATCTGGATATCCTAATCCAGATGTGCCCTTTTGTTGCAGACTGATTAGCAATTTGACACGCTCATCACTTTTATAGATCATTTCTTTGTCTTTCCTTATTCTTTCTTCGGCAACATTGTTTCTTATGATGAGATCTTTAACCTTTGAATTTAGTGAGTGAATCTCTTTCTCTCTTCCTCTGATCTGTTCTTCCAGATCATTTATTTTGGCAACGAATTGGATGTTTATTGTGCTCAATATCTGTTCAGATTTCTTCAGCCTATCATTTTCTTCTACAACTTCTCTAAACAGTCTCTTGATACTCGAATAGCTCTTGAACATCTCATTAACTTCTTCCCATGAGTATTCCGATTGATCTTCTATTTCCTATTCCAGATCATGATCATTTGAAGATTTGGTATTGCAAGAATTTACCTCGACTTCATCCAGACCGTTGTCTAGTCCCATATAGCATTCATCCCAGCTTTCTTCTTCATTAGCATAGAATGCTTCATTATTCTCTGATGTGCTATCTGAGAAATGGCTTGAGCTGCTTGATTCTTCTTCGGCTAACATGGCCTTGCGTTCATATTTGAGTTTTCGATCTCTTTTTGCTCTTAACTCTTCTCTTTGGCTTTTGGACAGATTAGGACAATCTGTTTTGAAGTGACCTGTTCTACCACAACCAAAGCAGGTATAATCTGTTGAGTTAGATATTTTTGAGGATTTACCTATCTGTTGTTTTGACTCATCCTTGATATCAGATCGATCATTGTCGCGTTTCTTGTAAAATTTGTTTTTGTTATCTATGTAGAAACGTCTGAATTTCTTCGATCTGATCTCCATCTTGTCCATACGTTTAGCAATCATTGCAAACTCTTTTAGTAGTTTGTCATAGCCCTTCTCTTCATCTGGTGCAGTAGATTCAGAAGGTTCATCAGTTTTGCTCTTCGCTTTGAAGGCTACTTTTTTGTCCTTCTTTGAACTACTTTCTGCCTTTTTGGACAGATGATCTGGTCCACGAATTCTTTGGATATCACATTCATGACCTTCAAGATGATCAAATAGAGCTTTTGTAGAGAGTTCATTGAAGTCAGCACTAAGTGATTGCATTGCAGCGTATATCTCCCAACTAGGTGGAAGTGCTCTGAGTACTTTCATGTTTCTCTCTCATTGAGTATATTTGTTCTTATTGAACGCTGATATCTAAAGTAAGATTCCAGTGAATTTCATTTTCATTTGCTCAATGGTCTCGCCTGGTTTCATTTTGAATTCATCGTATTTATTGCAGGCAAGTGATAGCTTGTTTTCAATCATGACTTCAGATCCTAGACACAAGTCTCTTAAGGCTTCCCACATCTCTTTGGCAGTATCCAGATCTTGGATTTTGGCCAGATGTACGCCTTTGACTGTGCTAGATATGATTCCTTTAGCAAAGTCATCCAGATTGGCTTCGCGACGTTCCTCTGAAGTATATTTTCTTGGATCTTTAGGAACTATCTGTGTAGTTACTCCAGTTGAAGTAGTTACGGTCTTTTCTTCAGTGATCTCTTGTGGACCTTCTTCAATTTCTTTCCACATCAGATAGTGATGAGCTTTGAGTGCTGTTTTGATTCTGAAACTCCATTCTCTATATCCTTGGATGGAGAATTCTTCACAAGCCCTCACAACAGAAGATTCCATAGCAGATAGTATGCACGTGAATGAAAGTAGGTTTTCCTAGATCTATTCAAGTTGACCATGCAGGTATTAACCTTGTGAAACAAAACAATGGTCTTATGAACCACTGCTCTGATACCACTTGTTAGTCCCGAAAGAGCAAGGTTTGGTGTATGGGGGGGGGGGAATACACCAAATACAAACTTTTCAGTTTACTTGGTTGATTATTAGAGCTTTCAAGCTATTCTTAAACAAGAAATTGCTCGGCAGATGACTGACCAGATCGATAGTAGGTCAATCCAAACAGATTGCTCTCCAGTGTAAATATTTAGACGATAATAAGAGTGATCTTATTACTTTCTAATTATTAAGTGTGTGTGCGGAAATATGGTGGACTTAGTTGGTGCTCTTATATAGAAAACCTTAATGATTAACCAGATTGTCAAAGCAGGTTAATTGAGATGCAGTCTATATGGAAGTGTAAGGAGTTAGGATTAATAAACAACTGAAGATAAATATGCAGAAACGTAAATAACACAGTTGTTTAACGTGGTTCGGGAAATCCCTACGTCCACGATCTGATCAAAACTAGATCAGATTATCCACTACTAGGATACTCTTCTTTTTTATACTCGTGGAGAACGAGTCACAAGTCTCAAACACAATCTGGTTGACACTTATGCACGAATGAGGGTCGTGTCCCTTTACAACAGATTACCTCTACGTTACCACTAGAAAACTACTAGCTAGCAGGGTGATCTCCTTTCTCTCGATAAGACAGACTTGAATCGATGTTGGGTTGATGTGATTTAGAATCACGAGCAGTTTGAAGTCTTGAGTCTGATATTGAGATTGATTGCTTGAGAGTGTTTTATCGATGTAGCATCTATCTCCTCCAGATTTTGAACTCCAAAGATATATAGGCTTTGAATTTGAAATTCTAGCCGTTGTTGATTGGCGTGGGATTGATTGTAAATTGCCAATCAATGATGTCCATCATATCTGTTCTTGCCTTGTAGAAACGTTGACTCAATCCTCTAAGTATGGAAAGCAGATCGCTAACGATTACTTTCCTTCCTCGTGTCAATCATGGATTCTCCTTCCAAACCTTAGTGGATGGACTTCAATATTGACGTGGCAAAAGGATATGATGTGTAAGATGATGTCATCTGGTGGTTTGATGACTCTATCGATCTGGTGCTTCGATGTGATCATCGATCTGGTCGGTGATCTGGTCGGTGAGTGTCATAGCAGATCGATTTCTTCTCTTTGAAAAATATGTCTTGGTCTTCATCCTGGACAATTATAGAAATGACTTCTATAGTAATAACTCATTTACATGCTAAGTCATCTCCTAACCTGTTCTCTATCAGAATTCACTTTATGCGTAGTGATCTGTTAACATGTAGAACAGTTTAACTCTAATTAAAGCTGTAAAGACTAAGTGTGTTTCGAGAGGTCATCATCAAAACTAAAATACTGTCGGGGTTCCCAACAACCTTCATAATATACTTAAAAACCTTAGAATCTAAATAAATCTATATCTAATTAAAAGCTAATAAATAGCTCTTAGAGTTTCATATCCTTTTTATTTTCTAGAAACGAAACTTGAATTTTCCTCAAAAATCTTTGCTCGTTTTATAGCATTTAATAAATTAAAGCTATCATTTCCCATTTAAAATGAGATAATTAAATCATATAATGATATGAGAATTAAATATTAATTTCCCACTTTTAATAGTTATTTCGTTGATGTTCGATTCTTGATCTTTTTATTAATTAATTAAAAGTAATTAATAATTAAATAATTATTCTCAATTGATAATTATTAATCAAGTCTTCATAATTTAATTAACTAAAATTAATTAAAGTAAACTATGTTATTAGATCAAGCATTTAAAAAGGTACAATTACTTTAAGCTATAATTAAATTTAAACTCATACTATTAATCCATATTATTAGCCATGATAATTACATTAGGCCCGTAGGATAAATTAGCATAGCCCAATTCCTTTTTACTTTAATCTTGTATCTTCCTTATTACTCCACCTTTATTCTTTCCAGCCTTATTTCTCCTTAATAATCGATCAATATCCACCCCCATCTCTTTTTTTCTCTTTTCTTTCCTCTTTCCTTCCTTTTTCTTTTATTTCTTCCCAGAAACTCTTCCCCCAAGTCCGTCACCTCTCCTGTTCACCTTCTCTCACTTTGCTACTCCTTTCCTTCTTCCGCAAAATTCCCCGAGAACCTCCCCCGGTGAATCTTGTCTCTGCCGAAACTTTTCTCCATCACCACAACAACTTTCTCTCCTCAATCCTCACGCTCACGACCCTCACGTTCTCTCTCTCTTTCTATTCTCTGACTCAGATTCTCCCTCGTTCAATTGGCCGCCTGGTTTGGGCAACGTCTTGTCGCGACATTATCATCCGTTTAGGCACCGAGACTCAATTCTAAGTATATAAGCTACTCATCTCTAATTTCAATTTTTGTCAATTAATTCACGTCGTTCGAGTCTGCATCTTCGATCCCTGCCGCCAAGTCTGCAGCCTCGAACCCGGTGCTTCTATCACTGCCACAGTGTGCAGCTTTGAGCTTGACGCCGCTGCGTCGCTTTTGCCGTTACCATTCCTCCTTTCGGTTGTTGGAGCAACAACTCCACCTTGACAGCGACCATGGTTCGCCCGAGTTGCCTCAATGTCTCCTTTCGTGCTTCTGTCCGTGGCAATAGGTAATCTTCTTAACTAGTTTATTTGTTTTGTTTTGCTTTAAAACTTTTAGCCTTATAAATGTACTTGAATCGTATTCTTCAATTATATTGTCTTGAGTGTGGATTTTAAATTTTGTGTAAGCTATTATCTTCTAACTTAAGCTAGGTTCCATTTAAGATCTCGTTGCATAGCAATAATCAAGATGCTAAATTTCTTATTCTTTACATCTAAGTGCAAAAATTAAAGCTTGAATGAGACTAATCACATGAATACTTGGTTTGAATTTACTTACTTGTTTAGTGGGGAAGGATAGAGATGTTGTTGCTCCTCTTATTTCTTCTTGCTTGACTGTCTAAGCTCATTATTTTCCTCCATTCTCTATTTCGCTTCTTTTGCAGTGTTATATTTGAAGAGTGAATTGAGTGGGTTATGTAGAGAAGGCAACAACGATGAAGGGTTTTGATTTATGACACAATTGTCAACAGCTATGGTGTAGGAGTATGGGTTGGGGAGCTACAGATTTCATGGGATTTGCAATAGGCTAATAGCTTAGGTGGGAGACTTTTAGGTTCTATACTAGTTGTGTAGGTTTGTATATTGTAAGATTTGTAATGAATGGTAGATAGTATTATTTTTCTTTTCTTTATATGCATTATAACTTAAATTTTGTTCCTTGCAATTAGATAATCGTGTTGATTTACTATATTAAATTAGTTTGATTATTTTACTTAAATCAATCCATTTTAAATTTCGTATATAAATCATTATTCGATTTTAATTAATAACCTAAAATGAAACTCAACATCAGAGTTTTATAATTTTAATGGATATGAGAACTCTAATATAATAAAACTCGATTAATACGATGACTAAAAGAGTGGGGTATTACAGTAGTAGCTGATGCCTTAAGTCATAAAAACTTCCTCAAAGCTTGCATTTCTTCTAACCCAAGAGAGGGAACTTATAAAGGAGTTTGAGAAAATGAACTTAGAAATTTTACCACCACCTGAGACAGTGAAAGAAATTCTTGCCACTTTGGTAGTAGAACCTGACTTGAGAAGTAGGATCTTAGCTGCTCAAAGGAATGATGAAAAATTGGAGAAGATACGTTTGAAAGTGAGGAAGGATGATGCTACAAGTTATCACGAAGAAGCTGATAATGCTATTATTACCTTTGAGCGAAGACTATGTCTCCCACATAGTGAAGAACTCAAACAGAAAATCATGAGCGAAGCACATGATCACCATATACCGCCCACCCAAGAAGTACAAAGATGTACCACGATTTGAAGAAGAAATTCTGGTGGAATGGTAAGAAGAGAGATATCACATCATTCGTAGAGAGATGTTTAGCTTGCCAGCAAGTGAAGGCCCTACATCAACGACCTTATGGAAAATTGCAACCATTAGAGATTCCGGAATGGAAATAGGAGCATATTGCTACGGATTTTGTGACTACTATAAATCCATAGTAGTCACAAATGGAATTGAAAAGAAATTAAAATTTAAATTAAATAACTAAAAATAATATTTTTTTAATCATTATTAATATAGATATATATTTTGGATAATTACGATACTAATTGATTATCATCACAATTAAAAATAAGATTAATTAAATTCTATATATGGATTTGAAACTATTATTAAAATTATTTCAAAATGTAACGGTTTGTATATAATATTTATTGAGTACTAATTATAGTTTACATAAATTTAACTGATTTATATAATTAAAAAATGAAAAATAATAAATTTACTAAAATATCATCCGTAACCATTATATATATATATATATATATATATTAATTAAGCTCATGTGCAGCATTGCAAAGGGTGATTAATTGCGTCATTATCTTAATAAAACAACTAAATTTTGATCCATACTTTTTATTCGAATTCTAAATTATTGGTCAAAACTTACTTCCACCATATACTCAAATCAACAAATTAAAACTCTGTTGCACACACACATAAGGCTATCAAAGTGGTTAGCTGAGTAGCATAGGCTCAGTCCATCACGACTCGACTGTCCAAGTCTGTCTAGGCTAGCTGTGAACTTTATTCTACAAATGAGCCGACTGTGTTTCCTTCTGTGATCATGGATCCACCACACAATGTACAATTGTAGAAAATAGACTTATTTGCAATTAAATAATCAATAGAAAGTAAATTACAAACCAATAATAGAAATATTTATTCTCATTAAACGGAAATGAAAACAAGTCTATTATAACGTCTAAGAGTGAATCATGCTTTGAACTATGCACACTCTAATAGTAAAATACTCGAAATGAGTCCTTTTGCATAGTTGTCCACCTCAGCAAGTCTCCGTTCTTCTGGAGTGTACATGCAGGGATTTTTCAGCTTTCTAGCTCCATCTTAGTCTCCTTCAGGCTTGTTGGTCCCGAAAGAGCAAGGTTTGGTGTATTGGGGGGGGGGGGGGGGAAAA
>JAPKLX010001384.1:0-21885 GCA_026898415.1 Leonotis leonurus | reverse complement strand
CGGTTCAGACTTTAATTATTACATATGGAATAAATTCCAACCGGTTCTTATGCAATAAACCTTTTTGAACGCCTCATGCTAATTTAATCAACTCATGTCACCGAGACACGATTCTATGCGATAACAATCGAGTATTTCTAGCTAAACCAATGACTATTGATTAAGATATCACTTTTTAGGGTGACAAAAAATCCGTAAGCAAAGATGAATCAAAACAACGTTTAATCAGTCGCATATACTAATGCCATTGTTACAGATTAAGAAATAACTAATTTTCGAGACCTCTTTCTAAGCAATAACACGTAGAACTTATCTCTCATTGTGAAATCTCTCAATATGTATACGCAAAGTATGTGTATCAGCTTATACATACCAATAGCATTATGCGGGCTAAGGTCAGCTCTCGCATCAAATGATACCGCAACCTTTACCGACTAGACTGTCCAAGTGTGTTTAAACTGTGAGTTTTATACTATAAATGATCTGACTGTGTTACTTTCTGTGATCATCGATCCACTACACAGTCTACAATCATAGTAAATGGAATCGTTTGCAATTCAATTTATAGAGATAATAAATAACAAACAAATGATAGAAACATTTGTTCTCATTAAATAGAATTGAAAACAGGTTCGATACGTCGTCTAAGCATAAAACATGCTTTGGGTATACAAACTCTAACAATTACGTCAATGAGGATGATGTTTTTCACAAAAACAATTACTCCCTCCGTCCCACTAAAAGTGGTCTAATTTGACCAAATTTGTTAGAGCTTTTTTGGCAAATTAGACCACTTTTAATAGGACAAGATGGAGTACTCTGTTCACATAGTAAGTAACATGAATAATTGTTACTAACCTAAAATAGACTATTAAACATGATTAAATTTTGTTGAGTAATCTGGCCTAAATAAAACATGCATTCTTTATGTATATCGTCTCTCTAATCGATGATTATAGCCTAGTTATTTTTCAATTAGTTATCATATTAAACAAATAATGACCATAGAGTTGATTAACCTTTTTTACTTGATACAAGTGATATTAGCTAGTCTTCATGTGTAATCTCTCATTTCAGAATACAGGCTTATATCCATTCTAATCTCAAAATTACAGTCTATTTTTTTTCTTAAAATTGACATTAAATTATTTTTCCTATGGTATACAGTATACCACTATTAAATGACCTTAGAAATAATAATATTTCATTTTAGACATGTAATGAGGTTGTATTTGAGAATTTATATATGCATTTCACACTTTACATGTATTAAAGACAATTTCTCAATATGTAAGAAAGGAAAATGAGAATGCAATTTTGGTCCGGAGAATTAAATTCTAACTTATCCTTGTTCGTACTAACAAATTTGGGAAAATATTTGGTTAGTTTCTCAATCATACACAATCTATGCTTGCTGGCATGCATTGAGCACGATGTGTTGTGCATGCGTTGGATTCACCAACTATCATGTGCGTAAATAATTTTAGAAATAATATTATTTCATTTTAGTTTAGTAAATGAAGGTGTAGTAGAGAAATTGTAAGTGCATTTCACTTTTTATTTGCATTAAATGCAATTTCTCAATGTGTAAGAAAGGAAAAAGAGACAACAATTTTTGGATCTGAAGGATTTAATTCTTACTTATCCTCGTTCAATACTAACAAAGTTGGGAAGACATTTGGTCCGATTCTGAATCATCCACAACTGATGCCTGACATACGCAACAATACATGTCGTGCATTTGTGTTGTGCATGCGCTGGATTCATCAACTATTAATTGCGAAATTGATTTTAGAAATAATATTATTTCATTTTAGGTTAGTAGATGTGGCTTTAGTAGAGAATTTGTACGTGCATTTAAATTTTTATTTTCATTAAAGTCAATTTCTCAATATTTAAGAAAGGAAAAAAGAGACCGTGATTTTTTCTCTGGAGGATTAAATTTTTAGTCATCCTCGCTTGATACTAACAAAGTTGGGAACACATTTGGTTCGATTCAGATTCATGCACAACCTATGCATGACACGCACTACAATACATGTTATAAATCTGTGTTGTGCATGCGCTGGATTCACCAACTGTCATCAATGAGATGTGCATATGTCCTACCCTAGCGTGACGTGCATTTGTGTAGTGCATGCGCTAGATTCACCAAATTTCATGTATAAACATTACCTCATCCTCCTTTGCTTCATGCTCACTTCATACTCTCTCTTCTTGTCAAAGGTTTTTCTTTCGTTTCTAATACTGGATTTTTTTGTGGAAAACTTATGGGATATTCACATAGTCCCTGATGAATCTGTTAGGAGTATTTACAGGTTCAAAGCCTAAGTCACCTCTAATTTTCATGATTGTGTTTGTTTTTTGTTTAACATTTTATGAATATTTAATTTTGAATTGGGGATTTCTGTTTTGATGTATTACAATTTCCTCCGTTGATTGTTTCTTATGTTTTGGCTCATAAATTTTAATTTGCTTTTAGATTTATGAGACTTGATTTTTACTTTGTAACCTGATTTCATTAGTGTGTAAATTGTCTATTTTGCCTCAAGGAAAAAAACGGTAAGTCCACATGCACACCACATGTGACACATAAGAAAAAATAAGGTGCTCATACATTTTGGGTCTTGGTAACTGATGAGTGTGAGCTTTGGTGTCAATTTGACGGCGCTGGGAGGTTGATTAAATACTTGAAAAGCACTATCGTTCCTAGCTACGACGCCAATCTGACGGATCTCAATCGTTATCAGTCTGGTCAAGATAAATTTATAATACCTACACTCTTCACTAGGTTCCGCTAGTGGCAAGTACATGGTTGATCCCACAAGGAGTTGGTGTGCTCTC
Organism: Leonotis leonurus; assembly: GCA_026898415.1. Lineage (NCBI taxonomy): Eukaryota > Viridiplantae > Streptophyta > Magnoliopsida > Lamiales > Lamiaceae > Leonotis > Leonotis leonurus. The sequence goes on along the minus strand of JAPKLX010001384.1, from coordinate 19,041 downwards.
TCTCTCTATCACAATTTTATATTTTTATAGGGGGGCATGCCTCAAGCAGGGAAGTAACCAAGACCAGAAATAAAACAAAAGAAGAATTAAAAAGAAAAAAAAAATTATACTTGGCTTGGGGTTCAACTTTTTACGCCTTGATCAACTCCTTGGTCATCGGCGCAAAGATTCCCGTTGCGTACACGTGTCGTTGGTTAAAGGCAGATGTAAGTATGTGGTTATCCCCATCGGCTAATCACTACAACATGCACTTGGACAGTGCAAGGCTCTGGTTCGTCCGCCAGCAAATATATCACCAAGGAAACCCCTTTTTTTACTCGTCACGTAGCCACCAAGGCCCCACCCAGCATACCTTTTCGGCCCAGAAGATAAGAGTTACCCACTCCCTTACTCTCTTGCCCAGACTCTCGCCCAAGCCAAGCGTACTCTAGTATACCCAACTGGACATTAGCAGGACTGCGCAATCATGTGCACATCATCTTAGACTCCTGTCCCATGGCGTTCCCATCCACATCACCACGCTGATCCCTCTGACTGGCAAGGCGGAATCCACTTGACCCTTTAGGCTTCCAGTACTTAGTTGTAACCTCACCTTTCCCAAGATGTTATCGGCCGTTATAGCGCCAATGACTCAATAAAGTTGTATAAAAATCAGATCCAACGCTTTAGGAACACACACATGTAACTACGTTGGCCAAGTTAGACCTCACAATGATAAGTTGATTTTAGCTAAACTTGTTTAACCCAAACCAAGCATTAAAATTACCTAGACATAAATAAAGGAAACTAAAAAGAAAAGATAAAAGAAAATGTACTAGAATTAAATAGAGAACGAAAAGCAATCCATGGCAGGACCAACCCTGACCAGGGCAAATAAATACAAGGAAAATAAAAGGTGTCCGAAGGCGTCGTTTCTTCCTCCCTTAGACTCTCAAAATATTAATCTATAATATACTAAGAAAAATAACGAAGAATGTGAGTGGTTCATGCAACAACGGCTCTCCTCCACGTACTTCACGTTATGCTCTCATGCTGACTGCTGCTACGACCAGGGCATTATATAGAAGCTGGAGTGGGCTATGGGTCAGGCCCATGATATTCTGAGCAAGCTAGGGTTTCAAGGGATTTATTTCTTTGCATAAATATCTCCAAATATATCCATCCCTATTATCAATGATGTCCAAATCATGCATATCCATTGTATAAGGAAATAAGGATCTTTTTCCTTATTTTCTCGCTGTTGTTAGGATCTTCCGCACCTTGTCCAAGGACATGGTCAAGACGTGCGTTGTATGCACCTTGCCTTCCGAATTGCCTGAACTTTACTTACTTCTGCTCCACGCTTCTTCATGTGGCATAAAGTATTCTGGATGAACGTTCTCTTCGCCATCTTGCTCAAGGTCTTGACTTGTGCATCATCTTGCTCAGGATCTTACTCATCTCGGTGGCGGCTAGGGTTTGTATGGAAGATATTATTTCCTTCTTGAGTACATCCCTAGTATCTCCAGTAGTTGACCGCCTTGATTCTTTCCTTATGTAGCTCTGGCAGAAATTTAAAAGAAATATATCTTTCCTTCTTTGTAGTCCGCGGTTAGAACCTGCATCCGCTCCTCCAAAGATCTCGTCAAATCATTCCTTTTCAGCTCCTCGTTCGCCAAGTACTTCATCTTGGGCACAGAGAGTCTCCGAATGGCTTGCCCAAGGTGTTGCTCAAGAAACCTCACCTTCCAGCTTTGAAATGTCAGGTCCAAATCTCACACGGTACATTGTCTTAAGCACAGATGTTCCTTGCTCAAGGTGTTACAACGCCTAGAATTTTTCTCTTTCACGGAATGTGGCTTGACTTGCCCAAGACTCTTCCCAACTACCTGTCTCACAAAAGTATGTCCTCCCAGACACAAAGACACAAAAACAAAGAAAACAAGACTCGATCTACACCTAGACAAGCTCAAAAAGAGCACGAAAAATGGGCTCATCAGTAACACTCACAAACTAATTCATATATAAATAAAGTGATTGTATTTTGATGTTTTGCAGGGTCTGGATAAAAAAAATGGAAATCGATTATGAATTTATTGCAAGAAGGGATTCATGGGCATAAAGGAAATGCATATGGTAGTAGCAACATAGTGGTGGACATCTTATGTGTAAAATACAAGGTATGCTATAAGAAACAAACAAAATAATGTAAATTGAGTTTAGATATGTGAAACTTTAACTAAACAATATCAATTTATCTATTCCAATAATAACTAACAATGAACATCTCTTAACTTTAAAGTTTGAAGGTGCTGATAATGGTTAATACTTCATGTTTGGTTGAAATACTGATGCTAAATGATTATTTTTGTAGGATGAGATTATCCATTCTTTGTGATGTAATTAAATCATTTGATAACTCAACGTTACCTGGGATAGAAGATTGTACAGATTTGGGGGCGAATGAGCACTATTAGCTGGGTCGGAAGCTCCGTCCTAACACGAGAGCTTGTCATTCTTTGGGTAACATCTTTCTCGCAAAACTCTTCCATGTCCACCGTTGCCACTTGCTAAAGATGGAAGATAAGTCGAATGCATCTTGGAAATTAACGCAAGAAGGCAAGAAATTGGAAAAGACCTTCAATTAAAGGAATAGAACAATTTCTAAATACAAGGATCTAAATGCTGAGGAACATATAAGGTAGTTTCTAAATATAAGAAACTGCATATTGATGTTGAGGGATGAAAGATGCCATTAAAGTGTCTTCATCCGTCATCATCCTTGCCCTATCGCTCGTGTGTGTGATGGTGGTGTTAGCTTCAGCATTGCGGATATTTTAGAACGTTCAAGTGTTGGAAATTATTCTTGATGGTTTTATGCAGTGGAATTAACAACTGCAGTAGAACAATTTAGTTTGTAACAATCTTCGAGTGTATATGGTTTTCTTTGTGTTATTTCTCTCTTTTGTGTAGTTTGTAGGCTATCATCAACATTTTATATAAATGATACTCCCTCCGTCTCATTATTTATGGTGTATTTGTTGTTTTTTTGTGAAAACAAACTAGAAATAATGAAAATAATGAAACATAGAGAGTATTTTTTTTAAGTATAACTTTTTACAATTGTGGTTGATTACCTTAAAATACATGTATGTATAGAGTTTTGTATTCGTGTAATTTACACTACAAATACATTTTGTTAAGATGTATTATGGTAAATTATTTGGACTTTGATTATTGGGATACCAATGATTATGTTGATTAATTATAATACATTGAATTCAATACCAATAAACCAACAAAATCAGGAGTGATTTGCACTCTCCAACACAATATTTATTCTCAATGTATTAGGAGTATTATTTAAGATTCGAAAATCAAAGTCCATAAATACTAGTGAAGGGTAAATATTATAATGAAATAGTAAAATTATACTTTTATTATTCGTTTGTGTCGTTCACATAGTGTATTATTTCATTTCTAAATATGCTATGATAAAACACTAAATATCGCATATATAATATTTTTTTGGACCTTTTTCTATATACATTCTAACTTTTTCAAAAAAATTTGTCTCGACTCTATCACAATACATTTTCCGTGCACAGATGGAGTATATTTTAAAGTCTCACTATTAAGTCGGATCCACGACAACTCAGTAGAATCGCAACTGTTAATTAAGTAATTACAATCCATAAATTTTATTTCACAAAATATAAAATAAAAATGTATTTGAAATAAGTTTACGTGTTAAATTGAATTTCATTTAAGAAGATGCGCAATAGAATCACTGTCTTTCTCCCTGCAGCTGCCAGAGTGGAATCGTCTAGTCAACAATGAACTTAGCTCACACATCTTCGGCGGAAGATTCATTACATAGGGAGTTGACCGCCACCTTATGCAATCTAGCTAATAATTTATGATTCAATATTATATTTTTTCATGTTCCATAATTTTATCCATATTTTTTTTCAATATACTACAAAACATTTAGCATAATCAGAATTTTTAAATTTAACTAAAAACTTTGAATTTGGAACAATTTTGATGAGTGCAGAATGTTAACAAACTAACATTTGAATCTACTAAAAGCAATAGTGTAATGTTATTACCTTGTAACATTCACTTATTTTTCATATTTTGTAATAGTTAGATAATAGTTTAATTGTTTGCACTTATAAGTTATTATTCAAACATCATTGCTTACTAAATCATGCACACACTTTGTAATACCCCGCTTCCTCGTAGTAGCATTCTCGTATGGTGCACTTGTGAATAATTGATTTTCGTTTGTTAATAGTAAATCAATTGGCAAATTAGAAATGGTTATTTCTACATTATCTAAATTTAACTAGTTTCAATTTAAATCCAAATGAGATTTAATATGAGGACTGGTCTTTATCAAGTAGTATCAAAGCAACCCCATCTTTTAATTATCCTAGATGGGATTGCATTGTTACTATCTTAAAATCTTAAGGTAATTGTAATAAAAGCATAAGATAAGACATTATATAAATGAATACATATATATATATTAAGGTGGATTAATTAAACAAAGTTGAAATGAAATAGAAACCTATACTACTACATACGGCTGAAATGAAGAAATAAGAGATGGGATGATGTCCCTTCAAACACTATTTACAACTAGAAACATTACTACTAAAAGGAATTAAATAAACAACTAAACAATTAAAGTACATAAAGTAGAAACAATTTTACAGCAAGGGAAGTAAGGCCTGCTACTGCCACACCCTTTCCACCCTATGAATAAAAGATCTAAACAAGATTTAATAGTACAAACAATAGTTAATAAGTACAAATCAATATAAGAGAAATGTGGAAGTAGTAAACTGAGCACAAGGCTCAAGGAGAAAGGAAGGGAACGGCTGATTGAAAGGGAATAGTTCCAAAGCTGCTCCATGCTCCATACCCTGCAAAACAAGAGCTATAGAGGTAGATTTTAGAAGCTACCACTTCACATGTTAACAATATATAATAGACTACTTCCTTAAGCAATTACTACACCACAACCACTTACAAAATTCTGCAAGTTGAAGAAGATAGGAGAATTCAAAAGCAAAGAGAAGTGGTTGAAGCTGAGGTAAAGATTTAAAGCTTTAGCATTCAATACTTATGTTAATGTTTTCTTAGAATTTAGTTCATAACTCTTCCCTTATCTTCACTACGTACTACTGAAAAGAAACCAGAAAATACACTAATAAAGGAAGAACATTAGAGGCTTAACCTTGGACTTAGAAGATTGTGTTCAAAATCAGGAACCTTACTATGTCTTATTTCTATCTTACCATTTCAGATTTCACAACATAGGTTAAAAGTTCTAGTACTCTTATTCAGAATTTCACCTCAGCATATTAAGAGACTTAGAAACCAAGATTGAAACATTTAGAAAACATATAACTATGAACATGCTTAATATTCAGTTAAAGGATAATGATGAACTTAGTATGTAACCAGACCTCTCACAAGGCAGACGAATTCTTCTTGGTGTGAATTAGACTCTAACTCACACAACACTCATCAAAAATTTAGAACCTCATAAATGCTAGTCATGCTTCAAAAATTACAGTAAGTTACATATAACTTTAATAAACAAGCATAGAAATATGCTTCAAGGCTTAACTTACAGATTTCACATAAACCACACAACAAGTTAATAATATGCATAAATCATCTCATATTCATCAAGAGCTCGCATAACTAAAGTAAGAACAAATAAGCTAAAAAAAAGAAGGCAAGCAGACTTAGCTGCTGCCTTTGTCCTCGATGAGCAGGGGAGCAATAGAACCGAAGCAAACTCACCATAGTTCGAAACCTTTTTTTTTCAGATTGTAAAAAGAAACAAGATCCAACAATTAGTAAAGAATGATAAATACATTCTGAAATCTAGAACCAATTAAGGTTCTTACCAAGAATAAGATTTTGCCCCAAAAATCAACTCAAACTTTAAATCTGTAGTAAGAACAAACATGAAACGTAAGAACTACCACCCCAGAACACCCCACCCGCAACCAAACTCAAACATATCGAATTTCAGCCAAGCACTATGACTCAAACCATTCCCTCATTAGGAAACAAGACACAATCTGAAAATTTTAAAATGCAATAGAAAAATAATAAAAGACAAGATTGAGAAGATAGGGAGAATTTTACCGAGAGGGAGAGGGTGCAGTGGGCGACGACGAGCTGACGAACCCACCGGGGAAGGCACCAATCGAACGTTCTGCTTGCAAGGAGGAATCACACAAATCCCAAACCCACTATTCTCCAGTTGGAAACATAGCAAGAAAAAGAAAGAAATCAAAATCAATTGACTAGAAAATCTAGATTTTGATCTAAAGATTACCTTAGTCAAAATCCTTTAGAAATTTAAACATGCAAGGAGGGGAGGATGAGAGACTAACTGAGAGGAGAGGAGTACCGGGATAGCTTCAAGCTGCAGCACCGGGATAGCTTCACGCGGTGGTGTCGCGGCTGCTTCATGGCCACCGGGCGTCACGCACAGGTTGGGGAGGAGAAGGCGACGAGATGGAGACGCCGCAGCTACTGTTCAGGCCGCCGTTTTCTTGCGCCAGGGAGAGAGAGAGGGAGGCGATGGAGTGAAAATAGAGAGAGGAGTGTCTGGAGAGGAAAAGAAAAAAAAAGGGAGGGGAGGAATTGAGGTTGGTGTCGGCTAGGGTGAGGAGAATTAGGTTAAGATTAAGTTTATGTTTAGGTTTAGGATTAATGTTAGTTATTAGTATAAATTGTGGGCTTTATTTGGGTATTGGGCTAGGTAATTAGGAGAGTTGGGTAAGAAATTAAATGTGTGGGCCGAGCTCCATACTAACGGGCCAAAGACTACAAATTAGTGGGCTTTGGTTATTTGGAAATGGGCTGGGCACCTTATTTAGCCTGGGCCGAGAATTAATTGATAACGGGCCACTAATTAATAATTAATGGGCTAGTTTAATTGAAACTTTGAGGCTTATGATAATTATCTCATGGGCTATACTAGGAGATGATTAATTGATACCAAAACCCAACTTTGACATCAAAAGAATTATATTAATCTATAAGATTAATAAATAAAATTTTTAGACTTAAAATAATCTAAATAGATTATATTACTCTAGTTGATTAATTTAATCAATTAAAAGTCTTGGAGGAAAAATATTCTAAATTGAAGAATATTATTATTAATTTGATTAACCATATCAAATTAATTTAATAAAAGAATGGTCATAAATTGAGAAATTATGATTATAATTCCAATAGAATTATATAATGTTTAAAAATATATATCTTAAGTACTCAAGGATGAGTAGAACTAAGATACGAGATTAATTCTCGAATTAATGAAATATTATTTCATTTTCACTTAAAAGAGTTAAAAGAAGAATATATACTCAAATCGAGTATCTTACTACGAAGTTGATTAAAGGTTACTACGGGAGTGGGAATCCAAAGACCGGAAGAGGTTAATCTTAGAAGAAGAAGAAAAACTCATCGAGGTAGGCTTTCTTTTACAAAAAATCAAATGTGTGTGCTTATCAGTATTTATGTTATTTCTATTCAAAAGCTTTGAATCGAAATTGATATTTCAAGTTTTGTCTGCCATAAAATGTTTTATGTTTTGTATGATACCTATCTGATATGATTAATCGAATTCGGGTTCCAGTGGATAAGCAACCCCGCTCGGACTAGTGTACACAATATGACTGTGAGTCGACGAAGGTGTTGACCGGTCAAGTGTCCGCGGAAGGTGGCCACCTTCCCGGTACACATTAGATACGGATATAGTAGATTACTAAAGAACTTAGACAGCTGTCAAACTTTAGGTTTCACAAAAAAGATTTAGTGAACGTAGGTGCTTTAAAGACAAAAATCCCTATGTTTCACTCAGCATGGTATGACAAATATATTTTGTAAGTATGCGTTTTCTGCATGTGTCTACTGAGTACTTTTGTACTCAGCCCTGCATATATTTCTAAATGTGCAGGTTGAGCAAAGATGGGAGGGAGTGCTCTACAAGGCTTGGGGGTTTACATGTCTTCATATTCCGCTGCAATGTTGATGTAATGTTATGAACCTATATTAGATTCCTGTTAAACTCGGTTCAACTTATCGGTTATTCTAAAACGAAATTCTATGCTATAAATCATTTATATTATTGAAGTGTCTTTCAGTTCTACCGATATTCCTTCAACCCCTTTTCTATCCCCGTTTCTTTAATCCCTCCTTTAGTAACGTTTTTCCCCGACTTCGCTATCCTTAGTGAAGGGCGGTCGTGACACACCTCATACACAAAATTCATGTAAAGAAAATTCAAGCATAGTGAAAATTTAAAATTATTTTTTCTTTTAAAATGAAAATAGTTTTCTTTGGAGTTAGAAGAAACCCTGTTTTGAGATTAAGTATGAATTTTAGAGTATCATAGACATATTTCCCCTTGGGCCATAAGTAGTGGAATTTTATAATTGGCATCTGTTGGGAACCCCATGAATTTATATTTGTTTTGATGATGTTCCTCAAAACTACACTTTGATGTTTTATATATATTGGAAACCAGGTAATCATTGTTATCTATTAAGGATTATCTCAAGTGTAAAAGAAGCAGATCGTTTTTGGTACATAAATAACGATCTGTATTATTCTAGTAAAAGGTATCCTCGACACAATGATTACTAAGATAACAAGTTCTTCTTTTGTAAGTCAGCTAGCTCCTAATGTAGGTGAGCAGATCGTTTTTGGTATATTAATAACGATCCGCTTCCTATATAAGCAGCTCGCTGACATTTATACTTGTTCTTGGTTTCATTTTTTTTAATTCATCTATCAACAGATCACAAATGTAAAAGTGGTTTGAAATTTCAAACACTTATAACGATCTGGTTCTATAGACTAGAATTAGCTTAGAAAATAGAATTTACTTGTAACTTATTACAAGCGATTAAGCAGCTAGTTCTTCAAAGTTAGCCCGCTGCTTGGAACTACCATCAGATCGTTTTCATCGATTACAAATGGATGGACAGCTAGTTCTCAAAATCAGCCCGTTGCTCGAACGCCAACAACATTATTCCAAGTCATTACTAGAGGCGGAAGCAGCTCGTTCCAAATGATTGCATCAATCTGCAGTCATCTCAAGCAGCAGATCGTTTGTGTCCAAAAACGATCTTATCATCTCTACCATATATATAGCAGATCGTTTTATACCAAAAACGATCTGGTCGTCACATTCAATGGAGAACCAAAGAGATGAAGTTACAAAACAAAGGACAGCGAGCTGTCATTTCATCAAATTCAAGCTGCTCCTCACAGTAACTACGGTGGACTGCCGACATACCTAAATTTGTCACAAGTCAACCACTCCGTGTATTTTCACATCAACAATATACCTTAACGAATGAAGTACATGAAAATCAAAACTACTGTACGAAGGATCATTCCCAGTATGGCAATGCACAGGGAAATCGCGTGAAAGGTGGAAACAACTCTCACATGGCAGCGCGTGTCTCAACATCCCTGCCATGCATTTAATGCAGACATTAATGCGTTGAAAAAAAGTACCATCGTCTCTAACGGATAGTTTCTTCAAAGAGGCTATATATACCACCTTCACTTCCAGGAAGAAGTACGAGAATTCAAGCTATTATCCTGTAATTACTCTGCTCAAAAATCTTCAAGCTCTCAACACTCTAAACATATCCAACCTTCAAGAATTCTCTGTTGTGTTTATTATTTTGAAGATTTACTTTCTGGAAATTTGTCTTTACCAAAACCCAAAGTTAGGATCTAGTTTTGATCCAGTTGTATTCCTAGATTGTAGTTTTCAATCTTAGGAAGAAGATTTGTAATCACAAGAAGTTATCTAGTTTTGATAATTCTTGTGGCTCGTACTCAACGAGTAAAAAGAAAGGAGAAAGCTAGTGAAGTTATTTGATCTAGATTTGATCGAGCCGTGGACGTAAGGACAGTTTATCCCGAACCACGTTAACTGCTTGTGTTCTTTATTTCTGTTTTACTTCATTATCATCTTCTTCATACTCTTGCATTTAAATCTGGGTTGTTAATCACCTCAAGGTAGAAAACGTTTTTACTCATTAAAAAGAGCATTAACCACCATATTCCGCACACAACATTAATCAAGTTTAAATTTGTATTTGATATTCTTGATTACTGTTTTCACATATAAGGTATTATTTGAGCAAGATTAAATCTTCCTGACAAGAAGATTTGTCTTGCTACCCTAGGCTATCTTAGTCTTTAAGTATGCTTAAGCCTTATACTTATATTTGAAACAAGTAAACCTAAAAAGTTGGAATTGGTGTATTTCCCCCCCCCCCCCCCCCATACAAATACTAGCTCTTTCGGGACCAACAACATCATATTATCTTTTCTTGTCATACATCTATTAAATAATTTTAGAAATAATAATATTTCATTTTAGGTTTGTATATGAGAGTGTAGTAGACCTTTTTAAAGTGCAATTCAATTTTTATCTACATTGAAAGCAATTTCTCAATATGTTAAAGAGGAAAAAGAGACCACAATTGCGCACAATTGCTAGATTCACCAATTGTTATGTGCATAAATGGTTTTAGAAATAATAATATTTCATTTAAGGTTAGTAAATGAGAGTATAGTAGATAATTTTAATGTGCATTTCGCTTTTTATCTGTATCGAAGACAATTTCTCAATATGTAAGAGAGAGAAAAGAGAAAACAATTTCGGGTCTATAAGATTAAATATATATTTACTCATCCTCGCTCGATACTGACAAAGTTGGAAATTTTTTTGGCCCGTTTCTGAATTATGCACAACCTATGCCAGACTATGATGCATCTTTTTGCATGTGCTGGATTCACCAACTATTATGTGGCTAAATAATTTTAGAAATAATAAAATATCATTTTAGGTTAGTAATGAGGGTAGAGTAGAGATTTTGTATGTGCGTCTCACTTTTTATTTGCATTAAAGGCAATTTCTCAATGTGTAAAAAAGGAAAAGGAAACCACTTTTGGGTATGGATGATTAAATTTTACTCATCCCCTTCCGATACTTACAAAGTTGGGAAGACATTTGGTTTGTTTCTAAATCATACAAAACCTATGCGTGACACGTGCTGCAGTACATGTCGTGTATCTGTGTTGTTTTTGTGCTGGACTCACCAACTATCATCAATGAGATGTGCATAAATACCACCCATCCTCCTCTACTTCAAGCTCAATTCATACTTTCTCTGGTTGTGTCAAGGGCTTTCCTTTCGTTCTTTAATAGTGATTTTATTGAGGAAAGCTATACTCATTTTTTGGGATAAACTCATAGTCCCTGATGAATATTTCAGGAGTGTTTACAGGTTCAAAACCTAATTCACCTCTTATTTTAATTGTTTTTTTTTTGTAAACATTTTATGAATATTGAATTTCGAATTGGGGATTCTCTTCTATTTTATTACAATTTTGTCTATTGGTTGTTTCTTATATTTTGCCTCATAAATTTAATATGCTTTTAACTTTATGTGATATGATTTTGGCTTTAGTTACCAAAGTTCACTGTGTGTAAATTTTCAATCTTGCCTCAACCAAATATTTTTAAACGGCCACACACACAGACACACCACATGCGATACCTAAGAAGATAAAGGTGCTCATGTTTGGTCTTGGTAACACCAACTAATTAATTCGTTGAACAATGTGGTCTTTTTTTATAGTGCTAAAAGTGATTGTATTTTCATGTTTTGTAGGGTCTGGAAATAGAAAATGGAAATCAGTGATGAATCTGATGCACGAAGGGATTTCAGCGAATGAAGGAATTACATATGCTATTAACAAGAATGTAATATCCCGTCTTTTAATCCTAAATAAATTTTCTTAAACTCTAAAATTTCCCAAATTTCTCGTACTTGGATTTAAATTACGAGACCAATTTTTGAAAATAGATCGAGAATAACAAACACTTGTAGTAATTTAATAGTTAATGTCATCCCTTAATCTAATTACATTTAAGAGGATGTTCATTGAGGGTGATTAATGCCTAATATGATTAGTGCCATTATTAGTATTATAATTAGTACAAATACTTATATGTTTAAAATGAGAAGTATGATTAGTAATAATTAGTGTAATAATAATCCAATTGGCAAGCAAATTCCGAACGTATGGGCATCATAAACATTTAATTTAACTCAGTCCATATATATTTCATTTGTGTGCTGGAATAAATAATACTATTTATTGGGGTTTATTTAGGTATGTAAATTAAGGAATTATAATAGTAGGCCATGAACATGGAATGCTATCGAGGCCTATTTATATTGGGCCTAAGAAATTGGACTACCAAAATATAAACAAATTGATTTAGTTAATTATAACAAATCCAAAGGAAAATAAAGATGTACTATATATATAGAAACATACGTAATACATATAATATATATACATAAGACATAATAATGGTTCAAATTTGTTCTATGGAAAGGAGCGTGCAACTGTTCAGATTCTAAGCACATCATTAGCGTGTATTACAGTAGATGAATAAGCAATCTGCTCCCTACTAATCCTAGCTGCACAGTGACGCTTCAAGTTCCACCAATCACCCATGCCTGCAAATCCAAAAGAATAAGCAAATGCATAAGATTAGTAAAGGTTAGGGATTCAATCTTCTATATAAAGGGGAAAGATTTTAACTTAAACCACACCCAAAACATCATCCACACCGAAACGCTGCCAAAATTTGGAACTAAAGGAAACGGGAGAAGAAAAAGAGATAGCAGACAGAAGGTAACGGCTCTACCATGGCATTTACTTTCATTAACTACCTCTTTTATTGCTAAGTCATGAATGTAAGTAATACACTATGATATGTTGGCTAGGAATGTGAACTTAGAGTGCTATAGAAACTGTCTTTCTTTTTATTCCAGTCTATAATCCTTCAATTGAACTAAAACTCTCAATGTTATACCATGCTCACTACCTCTCTTAATCAAGCTAAAATTTACCAAAACTTAAAGAAAAGGGAGAAGTAGGACTTAACTAATGTATTAAGGATCAATACAAGGCTGCTTCGACTCCGGACAGCCTCGGTTGGCCTCGAGCAGGCCCCGAATGGCTCCGGCAGACCTCGAACAGCTCCACACGGCTCCGGACGGCCTCGGTTGGCCTCGAGCAGGCCCCGAATGGCTCCGGCAGACCTCGAACAGCTCCACACGGCTCCGGACGGCCTCGATTGGCCTCGAGCAGGCCCCAAATGGCTCCGGCAGACCCCGAACAGCCTCGAGCCACCTCGAACCAATCCCGGACGGACGCGAACAGCTCCGAATTACCTCGGACCAACTCCGAACGGCTTCGGACAGCCCGGACAGCTTCGAACGGGCTCCGAACAGCTCCGGACAGCCACGGCAGACCCCGGACAGCTTCGATCACGCCTCGAATGGTTTTGAATCACTCCGCATAGCTCCGGACAGCCTCGAAACACCCCGAACCAAACTCGGACAGCCCCGAATCCAACCCGAACAGCCCCGAAATGCCAAAACCAATCTGAAAATTTAAAACATTCATAGGACTCAATTAATTCATGAAACTTAAGGGGATTCTAGATCATAAACATTCCCATAATCAATCAAAAGAAAGAAACATATAAAAGAGTGAGAAGAAGTTGCCTTGCCTTGGAGCGGCGGCGGCGGTGCAGAGGCGGACGAGCAGTGCAGCGCTGGGAAGACGGCTTCTTGACAGCGCTGTAGCAGCGCCGGAAAGGGCTGCGTTCCGTGAGGAAGGAGAAGGCGACGTGGAGAAGGTGGTGTGGAGCGAGCAGCCACGGAGCAGGCCCGAAGAGGAGGCTCGAGCAGCGACAACAGCTCTGGGGAGAGAGATGGCAGCGACTGCTTCACGGCTGCGCTGTAACTGGCCGACTACAGCTCCTCCGCAGCTGCCTTCCGCGGAGAAAGTAGGAGGGTGGCGAGCGAAGCCGGAGAGGCACCGAGGTGACGAGAGACAGCGAGAGGGAGAGATAGGGAGAGAAGGAGGAGCTCGGGTGAGCAGATCGCGACACCGGACTGTGGGATGGTGCGCGATGGTGATGCTGCACGATCTAGAGAGATAGAGATCAAGAAGAAGAAAGGGTGAAGGAGGAGTAGATGGTTTTAGAGAAAAAGGAGAAGTGTCGGCTATGGTGAAAGAAATAGGGTTTGGTCAAATTTAAGTGTAGTATTAATTAAGTAGAATTTAATTAAGATAATTATAATTAAGTTAATTATGGGCTAAGTTAGAAATAATAGTTGGGCCAATGGAAAATAACCGGGCTGGATTAATTAAAAGAATGAGTGAAATAAGGGTTAAAGTTAAGTTTAGATTAGTACTAAGTTAAGATAGATTAACTTATATTAATTATGGGCTTGAATTAATTGAAGGAATTAGACTATTGATCATTTTAATTTATATGGGCTCACTTAAGAATTTTATGGGCTAACTAAATTATTTAATGGACTATCAATAATGTTAGTAAATAGAATTTATTTACTTGGACTAAGTCCAAGAATAATGTTATTAATTAATTTAGATAATTAATTCATAATCATCTAGTTAGATTTTAAATTTTAATAATTGATTTAATTATAAATCATACTTAGTTATGTTAATCAAAATTTTCCAAACCTATATGAATTTCATAAATAATTTTGAATTAGAATCACAATATTCCATTAGAAAACTCCCTATTTATTATTGCCTAATAATTATTAGTTGGGAGTAATAAATAAAATTAGAATTTAAGCGACATAGTTGATTTGAGAAATCAACATCCCTAGATAATAAATTTTGATACTCGATCAATAGTTGAGTTAAAGTTCCGAGAATAATTCCCGAGATAATAAAGGGAAACATTCTTTACACTTAGAAATATTAGATGCACTCGGAAATTGTATCTCACATGAGATTTGTTTAAAGGTTTCGACAAGAGGTCGGATCCGCACTCCGAGAACGAGGTCAACACCAGTCGAGACTATCCAAGTAGGCTTTTCTTACCCTATGAAATTATATGTGTGTATGCTTTCAAATGAAATGAGATGTTTTCAAAAGCACTGTCTTGCCATAAATGTTTTCGATTTATGTATGATGCCTATCTGTTATATGATAATCGAATTCGGGTTCCAGTGGGTTAGCGTCTCCACTCGAACTAGTGTACACAATGGACTGTGTGTCAGCGAAAGGTTGACCGGTCAAGTGTCTGTGGGGAGTGGCCACTTCCCTGGCACATAGAAACTTCAGATATGGTTGAATACAAAGAACTAGGACTGCAGTCAAACTAGAACTTCTTCAAGAAATGATTTTTGGTGAACATAGGTGCTTTAGAGACAAAATCCCTATGAATCACTCGAATGGCTTGACAGTTATATATGTATGTGCGCGATTTCGGCACGTGTCTACTGAGTACAAATTTTGTACTCAGCCCTGCATGTATTTCTAAACGTGCAGGTTAAGAATGAAGAAGACGTGGATGCTAGATCGTGCTTTTTTTTTTGTCGAACTCCATAATAGCTGACTCTTGGGGGTTCTAAGTGTCTTCATACACGTAGAATTTTATTAACGCGATCCTGCATTTTTCCGCTGCTAGACTTTTATGTAATAGATCCGAAACTAAACTCTAAATTCTGTTATGTAATGTAACGAGCGTATGACTCTGACTTTATGTTATGAAGGGAATATTTATCGTCTTTCTTTTGTCATTTATTCTTTGCATTGGTCATGTTCCCGGCTTTACTAGAATTAGTTGAAAGCGGGCGTGACAAAGAAACATAGTGGTGAACATCTCATGTGTAAAATAGAAGGTATTCTCAAAAACAAATAAATAAAACAAGGGAAATTGAGTTTAGATCTACGTAACTTTGTCTAAACAAGATTAATTCATTATTTCAAAATTTGAAGGTGTTGGTAATGGTTAATACTTGATATTTGTTTAAAATGCTGATGTTAAACGTTAATTATTGTAGGATGGGACTATCCATTCATTGCGATGTGATTTTAACCCACCGGTATGAGGGACGGAAGATTGAAAAGACTGTGGAGAAAGGAACTTATTAGCTAGGACGGAAGCTTCTTCCTAACACGAGATCTTGTGATCCCTTACTAGCTTCTATACCATAAACCTCTTCCATGCCCGCCTTTGTCACTTGCAGGAGATGGAAGATAAGTCGATTGCATCGTGACAATGATCACGAGGAAAGAAGAAAACATCTTCAATTAAAAGGAATATAACACTTCCTATTTTGATTTTGATGGATAAGCCATTAATGTGGCCTTTTCCGTTATCATCCATGTCCGGTGGCCCGTAGAGTGTGTGTGTTTGTGTGTTCCTTTTGTCTTTGTAATGACCCGGTATTTTCATTTGACCTATTTTGTACCAAGTATGTAGAGAGTTCCTAAAGCGCTTATTAAAAAAAAAAAAACAATAAGTAGCAAATTTCGACAATATTCTCTATTTATGTTAAAGTAAAATGGTTCAAATTTTGTGTTACCAAATGAGAGCTTAAAGGAGGTCTAATTTATAATTAATTGGTGTTAAGAATCCTCATAATTTATTTGCCCAACTTATTATCATTTCTATAGGATCATTAAGATGATTATTATTATATTAATCACTAAGATATATTATTAGTTGCTATTTATTATATTTAACCTTCATTGTTATGATATATATATGAAAATAAGAACTAGTGTGAAAATGATATTAATCTGTATCATACATCGTTACGAGGTACAAATAGGCAACCATATTATATGTATCCAAAATAAGATAATAGATCCACTATGGATCTAATTATATACGTTCAGTATATATATATATATATATATACATGAAATATAAGGGCTCCTCCGTGTAACATATATATTTACATAAGATACAATTATGGACCAGATTTGTAGGAAAGGAAACTGGCGTGCAACTGTTCAGATTCCCCATAATCAGAATAAGCATTAGCGTGTAATTACAGTGGATGGATACAAAGTCTAAAAAAAACAGTATGCTCCCTACTATCCTAACTACACCAGTGACTCTTCAAGTTCCACCAATTGCCATGACTGCAAATCCAAAAGAAGAAGCAATTGCATAAGATTAGTGAAGAATAAGGATTTAATCCTCTATATAAGGGGGAAATATTTTAACTTAAACCACACCCAAAACATCATTCACACCGAAACACTGCCAAAATTGGAACTTAAGGAAACGGGAGAAGAAAAAGAGATAGCAGACAGAAGGTAACGGCTCTACCATGGAATTTACTTTCATTAACTACCTCTTTTATTACTAAGTCATGAATGTAAGTAATACACTATGATATGTTAGCTAGGAATGTGAACTTAGAGTGCTATGGAAACTGTCTTTTTTTCCCATCCTATAATCCTTCAGTTTGAACTAAAACTCTCAATATTACCATGCTCACTACCTCTCTTAATCAAGCTAAAATTTACCAAAACTTAAAGAAAAGGGAGAAGTAGGACTTAGCTGATGTATTGAGGATCAATACAAGGCTGCTTCAGCCTCGAACGGCTCCGGCAGACCTCGAGTCATCCCGAACAGCTTCGGTTGGCCTCGAGCAGGCCACGAACGGCTTCGGACAGTCCCGGACAACCTCGAGCAGCTTCGGATGGCCTCGAGCAGGCCCCGAACGGCTTCGAGCAGGCCCCGAACAGTTTCGGTTGGCCTCGAACAGCCCCGCACGACTCCGAACAGGCCTCAAATGGCTCCGAATCAATCCGTATGACTCCGGACAGCTCCGATCGACCCCGAACAGCCCGAACAAATTCCGAAATACCCCGAACCGATCCCGAAAGCCCCGAAACCAATCTGTAAATGTAGAACACTCATAAGACTCAAGTATTTCATGAAATTTGACGAGCAAGGAAATTTTTAGATCATAATCAAACTGAAAACCAAAACAAGAAAATAATATCTTGACTCCTAGCTAAAGTTTTAATTAATCGAAAGTAAGAGAAGAGAAATAAAATGCAATAAAAGAAATAAAAGAGCAAGTGCGAGAGCACCTCGAAGCAACGGCAGCAAGGTGATGACGCTGGAGAGGGAAGGCAGCGGCGTGCGTCGAAGCTGGATGCCACCGACCTCGGGCGAAGAAGTCTGGCGCGTGCGGGAGCTCGGCAATTGAGTTCGGCAATGGAGCTCGGCGATGGAGCTCGGCGATGGAGCTCGGTGATGGAGCTCGGCGATGGAGCTCGGTGATGGAGCTCGGTGATGGAGTTCGGTGCTGGAGCTCGGTGACGGAGCTCGGTGATGAAGCTCGGTGCAGGAGCTCGGTGATGAAGCTCGGTAATGGAGCTCGGTGCTAGGATTAACTAGTGGAGAACAGCAGCGCAGTGGTGAGGGCAGCGCTATGGTGGTGGTGTTACGCGGGCAGAGAGAGAACACGGGAGCAAGGCAGATGCGGTGCAGCGAAGAGGAGGCTCCGAGGGGGAGACTCGACGAAGAAAAGGCAGCAGCAGTTGCTGCGCGAACAGAGAGAGGTCAGGAGAGAGGGAGAGACCACGGAGGGGGGGGGGGATGGAGCTGCCATCAGGAAAGAGAGAGAGCACGGCGTGGTGGAGATCGGAGAGCCGAGAGAGGAAGAAAACCGAGGGGGACAAAGGATGAAGCGGCGAGAAGAAGAAAGAAAGAGGAGGGGGAGCGATTGTCTCTGGGAAGAAGAAAGAATAGAAAGAATAGGGTAAACTAGGGTTAAGTCAATAGAAGGGTCTAGAATTGGACCCGGGTTTTGGGCTGGGTATGGGCCGGGTTAACGGGTCAATAATTAAATGGACTGGGCTTCATAATAAATCATTTGGGCTAAAGATTTAATTGATTAATATGGGCCGAAATAAATTCCTTTATGGGCCTAATGTAATTGGACTGTTGGGCCAAATTTAATTAAGTTAATGATGGGCTAAAATAATTAATTACTGGGCTCAATTTAAATAATTGGGATGGACCTAAGCAATTAACACATAGACTAATTTATTTAAAGATTGAGCCACTTAATTAATCAAATGGGCTAAACCAATTTATGTTATGGGCTA
>JAPKLX010001318.1:12481-22879 GCA_026898415.1 Leonotis leonurus | reverse complement strand
TTCAAGAAGAAGGGCATGATTAAAAGCTATATATAGAGATTTTATTTGTTTGATTTAATGAAGAATTTAAGATAAAGAAAGAATATAGTGGCTAATGCGAATTTATGAGATTTTATTAGCCAAGCATGTAGAAGTTGGAAAGAGTTAGTTTGGGAGATCATGTGATATATGGTGGTTAAGACATAATATGATTAATCTTCCTTAAATAATAGAAAGAGAATTGAAGAATATGTAGTAAAGCATGTCATTGAAAAGACAATAGATTAGAATGAAAAGAAGTGATGTAATAACATAGAGAAGATAAGTGATGAATGTAATGTTAAGATAGAAGGATGCAAAAGCCGAAGAAATTATAGTATAATAGTTGGCAATCAAGTAAATTACAAGAAGAAGAATGAGATTATGAAATTGATGCTTTCATAGAAAAGAGTAAGATTTCTTATTCTTAAATATTTTATTTATGAAAGGTTCAGCTGAGAAAGAGAAAGAAGAAAAGAAAGAAAGAGACGAAGCCTCGGGTTAAATAGATTAAACCCTTCAGGTGGGCTTTCTAATTAAAGAATGCACGTGCTACAAAATTATTTATGTTTTGATATGTTTATTATGTTTATAGATGTTGACTTGCCTGTTTTAAGCATGTTGCATGTACCTATCTACGACAGAATTACGATATCGGTCCTATGACGAGCTGCCGGTAAGGGTTTGTGTATACATTAGACCGTGAGCCGGTGAGCGGACTGGCCGGTCAGAGTGTTTGAGGGGGAGGCCTACCTCTCAACACAAGAAAGTAGATATGGTATTATAGATTTGAGATAATTGTCTGCAGACATAGAACATGCATATTCAGATTTTATTATTTTCAGAAAGAAAAGATATTTGTTTTAAGAAGTGTATGCAGGTTCATTCTTAAAATCCCTGTATATGCTAAAGTTGGCAAGTCAATAATATAGCTCTAAGAGCAAGTTTTAAATGTTTTTGGCATGTGTCCACTGAGTGCTTTATGTACTCACGCCCTGCATGTGTTTCTAAACATGCAGGTTGAGCTGGGAGATGGCGATGGAGCTGAACACTGTAGTTATTTTGACATGTAAACTATGGAGTGGGTTATGGTTATTTTGTTGAAACATACTTGTAAGCCCTGATTTATATGTCGTCATACATATAACTCAACCACTCTTTCCGTTGTGAAACTCAGTTTCCTTCTTGTTGTTAATGTGAATATTTGGTGCCTTTACGCTTGCTCAGCTTATGAAATCCATGTTGGTAATTTCCTTGGTGAATCATCATGTTTAACCCTTCTTCCTAATTGCTTGAGCTTTGCCTTTGGTAAATTGAAATCTGAGATCATAAATTGTTGAGTTTTGTTTTCATTAGAAACAGAGCAGCAGGTTGAAACCCCTTTTCTGTGCGTTTCGTCTGTCCAAACTCATGTGAAATTGGTACCATTTTAAAGATATTTTCAATACCTTTCTAACGGTTCATTCGGATCTCTATTCGGAGTCCGGATGAGTAAGTTATGAGCCTTTGAAGTTAAGGTGTCAAACCTGTCCTGAATTCCTGCGAAAACTTTGATTCAATTTATCCTTGAGAATAAACTTCATTTCCAAGAGTTTCCTAAGTTAATCGAGTCATGGCCTAATTACTTAACTAAGAAAGGGTTAAGAAATTGGGCTGTGACATCTGTCCAGAAGCCAAAGAGAAGAACTAAGAGCTAAAAGAGACCGAAAGCTTAAATATGAACGCAAAGCCATGATAGCAGAACAGAACTCAAGCAGCTCGAGTCATTTCTCGGATAGCTCATCAGAAAATGATGAAGCTTTCATAGCTGATGACAAAGAAAGCTGGAATGAATGCTATATGGGATTGGACAACGGTCTAGATGATGTTGAGGTAAATTCTTGCTACTCAAATTACTCAAATAATAATAACAATCTTGAACAGGAAAGTGAAGATCAAGCAGAATACACATGGGATGAAATAGATGAGATGTTCAAAAGCTACTCAAGCATCAAGAGATTGTTTAGAGAAGTTGTTGAAGAGAATGACAGATTAAAGAAAGTTGAACAGACTCTAAGCACAGCAAACACACAATTTGTTGCTAAAATGAATGATCTGGAAGAACAGATCAAGAGAAATGACAGTGAGATCCACTCACTTAATTCAAAAGTTAAGGATCTGGTTACCAGAAACAATGTTGCTGAGGAGAAGATCAAGAAAGGCAAGGAAATGATTTACAAAAGTGATGAACGTGCCAAACTGCTAATCAACATGCAGCAAAAAGGCACATCTGGAATAGGATATCCAGGTCACTCAGAAAAATCTTCGGCAACCATAAGTTTTGTACCAGAAAGGAAGAAAATGCCAGATCAAGTGAAGGACTTGAAAAACAAGAAAGGTTATCCCCAGAAGATGATAATAAAAGATGCGAAGAATAGGCATTATCATCAAACAAAGGGACAACCAGCTCACTACACAGAAACAGATCACCTTCAAAAAGCAATGTCAACAGGACAAAAATTGTCAACAGGACAGTACTTACTAAGAAAGGATTGAAGAAAGATGAAATAGAGAGATATCATCCATCTGAAATTCACTCTATATCTAAAGTTGACAATGAGGGGAACATCATTACCTGCTATATTTCTGTTCCTAACCCTAGAATGTTCTAGATTCGAAAAGGAATATTTGCTAATAATCAAGCACCCAAACGTTGAAAGGGTAGCTAAGTTTGATTAATTGCAGGACCAAAGAACTGCAAGAAGGAGTAAGGTAGCAAGAGGAACCATCTGGATAATAGATAGTGGTTGTTCAAAACACATGACATGTGACAAGAACCTACTATCAGATTACATAGAGAAACCAGGACCACAAGTTACTTTTGGATGCAATTCAAAAGGATATACCAGAGGATATGGAAATATCAAAGTTGGCAAGACCACTATCACAAATGTATCATATGTTGAGGGTCTTAGTCACAATCTGTTTTCTGTAAGTCAGTTCTGTGCTAACGGTAATCAGATTATTTTTGATACTAACAACTGTCTGGTGAAGAATAAGGAAGGAGATGAAATACTCCTTATCGGTAAACTGCATGATAGATTATACATTGTCCAGTGGACAAACCAGATCGAGACCTGCTTAGTCACTAAGACTGTATCAGAAACCAGCTGGTTATGACATAAGAGATTAAGCCATCTAAACTTCAAATCAATCAACAGGATTGCCAAGGAAAGGTTAGTGGAAGGACTACCAGATCAAGTGTATGATAAAGATCACATAAGTGATGCTTGTCAAGCTGGAAAGCAAACCAGATCATCCTTTACAAGCAAAACAGCTCACTCAACATCAAGGATACTGGAGCTGTTACATCTTGATCTGTTTGGACCAGTCACGCCACTAAGTATAAATGGAAGAAAATACACATTGGTGATCATAGATGATTACTCAAGATTCACTTGGGTCATCTTTCTGTTAAAGAAGAAAGAGACTCTTGACAAACTCCCTAATTTTCTAAACAACATCACCAAACAAAAGGAGATGAGTATAACCTCTATCAGAACAGATCGAGGAACAGAATTTCTCAACCAGAAGATTGAAGCATACTGCAACAAGATGGGAATCACTCATCAAACATCTGCTGCTCGAACTCCTCAACAGAATGGTGTTGTTGAGAGGAGAAACAGATCACTCAAGGAAGCAGATCGAACAATGCTCAATGCAACCAATCTACCAAAGAAATTCTGGGCAGAGGCAATCTACACAGCCTGCTACACTCAAAACAGATCATCCATCACACTCAGACATGGAAAGACACCATATGAGATATGGAACAGCAGAAAGCCTAAGATTTCTTATTTTCGTACCTTTGGCTGTCTGTGTTACATACACAATAATGGGAAATCACAATTGAAAACTTTTGATAGCAAAACTGACCCTGGAATATTCTTAGGATATTCTGATGTTAGTAAAGCTTATCGAGTTTACAATAAGAACTCTCATATTGTGGAGGTAACACCTCATGTTGTTTTTGATGAGTCTACTGTTGAGTACAGGTCAATAGATGAAAAGCAGACAGAAAATCAGGTGACTACCAGAAGGATGAATGAACTATTACTTGAAGATATTCTTATTTGGAATTCAAAAAGTGAGGATGAAGAAATTATCACTCCACCTGTTGCAGAAGAGATCATACAACAAGGGGGAATATCACAACACAATCTGGATGAAAACAGATCATCAACAGAAGATAATGAAACAATTATTACAAATGATGATCAACATGAAAATCCAAATCCAGAAGAAAGTCCAGATGAGAATCCATTTCAAACTATATCAACTGCACACCCTGAATTTGAGGAACCAGCAGATCAACCTGATCCTGAGATATCTGATGAAGAGATGACCAGGAGAAGGAGATGGATACAAGATCATCCACCAGAACAAATCGTTGGGAACCCATCAGATCGTGTGAAGACCAGAAGAATGCATGGAGAGAGTGCATTGTTAAGTTGTTATCTCTCTCACATGGAGCCATCCGATGCTTATGAAGCACTTCAAGATGCAGATTGGATAACAGCAATGTAAGAAGAACTCAACGAGTTCAAAAGGAATGAAGTCTGGTATCTCGTGGACAGACCCAAACACCAAAGTGTGATAGGTGTAAAATGGGTGTTCAAAAATAAACGTGATGAGAATGGTGAAGTAGTCAGAAACAAGGCCAGATTGGTAGCTAAAGGCTATAATCAACAAGAAGGCATTGATTTTGATGAAACATTCGCACCAGTAGCCAGATTAGAAGCTATAAGGCTATTTCTAGCATATGCTGCTCACAAACGGTTCAAGGTATACCAGATGGATGTCAAAAGTGCTTTCCTAAATGGTATCCTTGAAGAAGAAGTATATGTGGAACAGCCACCTGGATTTGAAGAAGCAGATCCAGATTAGAAAGTATACAGACTGGCTAAGGCAGTCTATGGTTTAAAGCAAGCCCCTAGAGCTTGGTATGAGACCTTATCAACTTTCCTACTAGAATCTGGATTCAGAAGAGGATCTGTTGACAAGACTTTGTTTATCATCAAAGTCAAAGAAAACATTCTCTTAGTCCAGATCTATGTAGATGATATCATTTTTGGATCTCAATCTACCTATCTGTGTGACAAATTTGCTGAACTTATGAAAAATAAGTACCAAATGTCCATGATGGGAGAAATGAGCTTCTTTTTAGGTTTGCAGGTCAAGCAGCTACCAGATGGTATCTTTATTAATCAGACAAAATATATCAACGATCTGCTGACCAAATTTGGGTTAAAAGACAGTAACCTAGTGAAAATCCCAATGCAGACCAATGGGAAAATTGATCCAGATCCAGAGGGAAAACCAGCTAACATTACTCAATACAGAGGGATCATAGGATCACTACTATACCTAACTGCCAGTCGACCTGACATCACATTTGCAGTAGGTGTATGTGCAAGATATCAAGCAAATCCAAAAGAGTCTCACATGGAAGCAGCTAAGAAGATATTAAGATATCTCAAGGGAACAGCCAATGTAGGATTATGGTATCCATGTGAAGACAATTTTGAGTTAACTGGATACACTGACTCAGATTATGCTGGATGTAAACTGGACAGAAAATCAACATCTGGTACATGTCAGTTTCTGGGAAATAAACTAATCTCTTGGTTCTCAAAGAAACAGACATCAGTTGCCACCTCAACTACAGAAGCAGAATATATGGCAGCTGGAAGTTGTTGTGCACAAATATTGTGGTTAAGACAGCAGCTTAAAGATTATGAAATTGATGTCAAGGAAATATCAATCTTCTGTGATAGCTCAAGTGCTATAGCTATCACACAGAATCCTGTTCTGCATACCAGATGCAAACATGTGGATGTAAGACATCATTTTATAAGAGATCATGTTGAAAGAAAACATGTACAGATCGAGAAAATACACACTGAAATACAGAGAGCTGATATTCTTACCAAAGCATTACCAGAAAAAAGATTTAAGATGCTTTGTGGTAAGTTAGGATTACTAAATCTTGATGCAAGAACCAGATTGATATAAACCAGATCAAGTTAAATGTTCCAACAGGGAAACAAAACCAGATTAACATGGTACAGATCGATAAAATTAAGATCACGTGAAATTCCAACAGGAAATTAACACCAGATCACTAAGTATATGTCAACACAGATTAATTAAAATTCCAACTGGGAATCAGTAACACCAGATTGGACAGTGGCACAACCAGATCAATAGCTCTCACTATGCAGGAGATTGAGCTTGAACCATATTACTTATGCCACGTGGATATTAAATTAATATTCTTATTAATTATCCCATTACATGGTTAAGGGGGAAAAGTCAATTATATACGGCGACTAAATCACATCGTATATCTAATTTCTGGCACTTGATATCAAATCTTTTATTTTTGTGATGATTGATACTATGTTAGGGAACTGTGATTAAGAAGATATTTACCAAACCAAGAAAAAGGAGGCTTTTTAACTTGCAAAACAACCACGCGCCATCTCTTAACCCTACGATCAAAAGCGCGTACATCACACGATAAGTAGAGGCGGTGACAAACAGTAACCCTAGAACATGGAAAGGCGGGAAAAGCTGAAAAAGGGAAGTTTATTAATTTTTTTTATTACCTTACTTATCTCTCTTCTCAGTTATATAATTGATAAGTCGTTTCATATATCACTTACACTTATATTTTTTCGAAACACTTAGCAAAATCTCTCCCTTCCAAAATTCTCTCTACATTCGACAATTACTCAGTTTTAAGCAAAAATGGCACCCAAATCATCTATTTTTCTTGAGCAAGCAACCTTTCTGAAACCTTATCTACACCAAGACCTCTTCGCAGTTCTTGATACCTTCTGGTTTCACAAACTGGACAAGACATTTGATCTTGTTCGCCAATGCAAAGGTTCATTGTCTTGTGATTTTTTTGCTTCGGCTTGTTTATGTTTTTGATGAACTGCTTGTACTCATCTGCATGTATATATGGTTATGGTTTCTGTGATATCGATTGCTAGACTGCATAAACTGTCTTGAGCACTTATACTTCACCGATGGAAGGATAGTGCTCACATATACTCTTTTCTTGTAGGTTTTTACAACATTATCACTTCACACCCAGTTCACTTCCTACCCAAAGATGTTGCTGCTTTCTACCTCTCATGGCAGGGAGAGAGGGGTGGACACGAGGCAACCATCAGGGTTAGCAAGGGGAACACTATTAGCAACACCTCTTATAACGTCATCAACATCATCAACGACGCTTACAAATTGAAGGATGAAGGTCTTGACCTTGGGGAAATAACTGCAGAACAGCTGCAAGAAGCAATGGAGATAGTGATGATCATACCTATCCAATATACAAACATGATGTTTACCCGAGCATTACTCGCACCTGAATTCAGAATTTTGTTTGAATTCGTACAGCGAATCTTCCTCAACCATAATGGATCCTATGACCAGGTCACCCCTGAGAAGTTCAGGATCCTAGCAGCTGTGGTACTCAACCTACCTGTGAACTGGAGCAGGATCTTATTTGATCTCTTGGCAAAGGAGACCAAGATGATCTTGTTTGTGAAAGGAAGCTCACCTAGCATTGAGGTGAAGAGAAGCAGCTTACGCCACTCCACAAAAATCAGCTTCATGCTGGAAACTTTCTTCCCTCACCACCAGTGGGACACTGATGTTGAGTTCAACACCAGACAACATTTTCCCAAGGACCAGCATCAGATAGAAATCTGATTGCTACATCATAGCTCTCAGTGGTTTTTAATGCGCTGATGGAGATGGGAAACTCGAATCCCATCTGGATTCCTCCACCTGGTCAAGCAGATCACTCCACAAAATCAAAGGTTACCAAGGAGAAACCAACTGAGAAAACTCCCACCAAGAGAGTCACAAGAAGGACAAGCTCGATCGACACGGATACATCCACAGCAGCCCAGCCACCAAAACCAAAACGCAGACGACTTCAGAAGCTTGATGCTGAAGTCCAGGCTGAAGTACCTGCTGCTGCAGAAACCATTCTCCCTCCACAGGAGGTTGAGGAAGAGGACATTCTGATGGGTAGTCCACCAGAGAATGTGGCCCCCATTTCCTCTGTACACCCAGATCAATCCAAGACCCTTTCTCCAGCACATTCTACCAGCCCATCATCTGCTGAACACCTAGAGCAGATTGATGAGGAGGCTGAAGAGGAGTCATCTGATGAAGATGAAGAAAAGCGTAAGGCTGAAACAGTTGTCAAACTCCTTGAAGCAGAAGCAGACCGTGCTGTTCTCAAAAGATTTCCAGGCATCCAACTCACTCCTGAGAGCTATGATGCAGCAAAGAGAGTTCAACTCCTGCTTCTCATCAAGGATAAGGAATTCTACGTCCTGGATGCTCTGCTCAAGGTTAAATCCATAGATGCACTAAAAGCAGAAGAAGCCATCTTCTTAAACACCTTCGGAGTATCTTCCATCACAGAATTGAGAGAGTCATTTCCTCAAGACATATTAGCCATATCCCAGCACGAAGCCAACAGGTTACAGATCGATCTGAGATCTGCGTATGAAAAGGCTGGGATGCTGTAATTCTTTGAGAGTGTAACCTCTGATCAAGAAGATGATGAACTTGGAGAAGGAGAAAGAATTGAAACAGAAGCACCTGCAGCAGAACGTACTAATGCTCACCAACAGGGTGAAGCAATCACAGAATCTGCACTAGCTCAGCACATGGCTGATGCTGGGGAACAAGTGATGGAATCCATCCCACAGACTGAGGGGGAACCTGCTCCACACAACGCAACAACTGATCAGCTTCAAACAGAGGATGAGCCTGCTGGACAGAATGTTGGAGGCGAGCTTACAAACGACATCTACACTCCTGCTGCTGCAGCTGCACTGGGAAAATATGTGCAATCATTCACCTTGGAAGACATATTGATGGACCAACATCAATCACTATCACATATGCAGATCAGAGATCTTATTTCCAAGAAAGTGGACCAATACATGTATGGGACTCTCTCCCAAGTGCAAGATGAAGCTACTCGCATCCTCACAGAGTTCAATGACCACTTGAAGACTCATGTCGATCAAGTTGACTCTGATTTGAGGAGAATATGCAGGCTGAAAATCGAAGAGATCAGCAAGAAACTGGACGATGATCGAGCTGCTGCCGAAGAACGGAAGGCACAGATCGATCAAAGTTTGTTTACAACTGAGCTCAAAGTGAAAGAGATGTACAAGATCATCACTGCCTTTGCTGAAAAAGAGAAAGACATGGTCTGCACCATAGTCAAGGAACAGACCGATGGTCTAACAGCTGACATAGTCAAAGAAGCTAACTCTTACACCAGATCAGTGCAGAGACAATTTGAGGCCAACGGGAAGGATTTTGTTCAAAGAAAACTGGGTGATCTGGGCTACCCAACCAAACTCATGATAGACACCTTTTTTGATGAAATTGGAATAATCAAAGAAGAACAAGAGCAGCACACAGCCAATCTGGCCTCAACAACTACAACTCTCCAAAAGCAGATTGATGACTCAAATCTCAACATCACATCACTGCTTGCACAGAAAGTCGAGACTGATAAGGAAATGAGAGCAATGAAAGAAGAGATCACTTCCCTCAGGACACTCATCCAAATATTCGCTGATGATGTCGAAAAGGGGGAAGGGACTGGGAAGGGAAAGAAGTCAGTTGTTGCAAAAGGAAAGGAGAAGGAGAAAGTCCAAGCTGAGCAACAGCTTACACCCCAAACTAGTCCTCCATCCGCTCCATCTGCTCAAACTGCAAAATCTAAATCATCTAGCAGATCGAGTCAAATTCAAAAGAAGAAGAAAAGAACTGGATTCAGTTGGCCATCTGCACACATCAGAACAACTGAAGCGACCAACTGGGTCCCAGTTCACTTAAGAGATGGATGGGAAGGGCTCAAGAATGCCTTCGTTCTCTGCAGATACTTCTTAAAGGAACCTGCATACATTGAGGGATCACCCAACGAGGCATTCAAACGCTATCTGGACATGAATGAAGCCAGTGATCTGGTAGAAGAAATTGGAAAGGCTGCGGCTAAAGCAAACATCCAGATCACTGCGCCCGAGAAAGAATACAGTGTTGGGAACCCCATAAAATACTCTAAGTTTTGATGATGCTCTTTCAAAATACACTTGGTATCATACATGTTCTGTACCTTTTCTCTTTAGTTTCAGCATAACAGATAGTCGAAACTGGTTCAAAGAGAATGATGGAAGATATCTCGGACAGATAAAACCAGCCAGTCTCAAACAGAAGGGTGGAGCAGAAGGCTGGAGCAGAACGTCAAGTCTCAAGACAGAATGCTAAACCAGAGAGTCTCAAAACCAGCAA
>JAPKLX010001318.1:754-12471 GCA_026898415.1 Leonotis leonurus | reverse complement strand
GTCTCAAGACAGAATGCTAAACCAGAGAGTCTCAAAACCAGCAAGTCACAGACAGAATGCTCAATCAGAAAGTCTCAAACAGAAGATGAAGCTAATCAACTTTAACAGAAAGTTGAACCAGAAAAGCTTCAGGCAGAAAGATAGAAAATGCTTCAACCAGAAAGTACTTCTACCAGAAAGTACTCAACCAGAAAATGTCTAAGTCTATACTCAACCAGAAAGTCACTAGACCAGAGAGAACACAACCAGAAGGTCAGAAGCAAACCAGAAAAAGCAAAACCAAATCTGTCAAAGAAGCATTAAAGACTTTCCATCGAAGAAATAGAAACTGAATCACTGATTGACATGAAGAAGGAAAGCAATCACAGATGATCTGCTTTCCATACATAGAAGATTCAGTCAACAACTCTACAAGGAAAGAAGAGTTATGACTGATTGGCAATCTACAAATCAAATCACGCCAATCAACAAACGGCTAGAATTTCAAATTCAAGCCTATATATGTTTGAAGTTTCAAAGTCTGAAAATATGCAAGCGCTATACTGCAGAAATATTCTCAAGCACTCTATCTTCAAATCAGACAAAAGCTTCAAACCGTTCGTGATCGCAATCACACCTCGATTCAAGTCTGTCTTATCGAGAGAAGGAGATCTTTACTAGCTAGTAATTTTCTAGTGGATTAACGTGAAGATAGCCTCTGTTTACAGTAGTTTTCTGTAAGTTGTAAAGGGACACGACCCTTATTCGTGCATAAGTTTCAATAAGGTTTGTAATTGAAACTTGTGGCTCGTTCTCAGCGAGGTTAAATAAGAAGAGTATCCTAGTAGTGGATATCTAATCCAGTTTGGATTAGACCGTGGACGTAGGGGGTTTCCCGAACCACGTAAAAATAACTGTGCCATTTAAATTCTGCATTTTATATTCAGTTGTTTTCATTCTGCATCTATCATACTCATTCAAATCTGCATTCTTAATCAACCTCTAAATACTCGATTAAGTTTTCAAAAGGTTTTCTTAACAAGAGCACCAACTAAGTCCACCATTATTCCGCACACAAAACATTGTTTGGAATCAAGTTCACACTTGCTTTCTGCTCTGTTTATCTCACGTGAGAGATCTTACTTGGATAGAACTTAATTGATTAGAAAATCACAGTGTTCTATCATCTAGAGCAATCTGTAATTCAGAAGGCTCACATCTCTCTGATTGAAATTGTCAAGTAAACTGAAAAGTTTGCATTTGGTGTATTCCCCCCCCCCCCATACACCAAACCTTGCTCTTTCGGGACCAACAAGTGGTATCAGAGCAGTGGTTCATACGACCATTGTTTTGTTTTCACAAGGTTAATACCTGCGTGGTCAACTTGAATAGATCTAGAAAATCTTTTCATCATCTGCATATTATCTGTTATGGAATCATCTGTTATCAGGGCATGCGAAGAATTCTCCATCCAAGGTTACAGAGAATGGAGCTTCAGAATCAAGATGTGTCTCAAAGCTCATCACTGCCTGATGTGGAAGGTGATAGAAGAAGGACCTTTGGCAATTACCGAAGAAACCACTCGTATCACTGAGACAGGAGCAGTGAAGGAAACTGTACTGAAAGACCCCAGAAAGTATACGTCTGAAGAAAGAAGAGAAGCAAATCTTGATGATTTTGCTAAAGGAGTTATCTCCAGTACTGTAAAAGGAGTTCATCTGGCCAAGATCCAAGATCTTGATACAGCCAAAGAAATGTGGGAAGCACTAAGAGATCTCAGCCTAGGATCTGAAGCTATGATCGAGAACAAGCTATCCCTAGCATGTAATAAGTTCGATGAATTCAAAATGAAGCCTGGAGAAACTATTGAACAAATGAAGAACAGGTTCACTGAAGTATTACTTGAGGTGTCTGCCTTCAAAAAGGATAAGTACACACAGAGAGAGAAGAACCTCAAGATTCTTAGAGCTTTACCACCAAGCTGGGAAATCTATTCAGCTATGCAACCTCTACGTGCTGATTTCAATGATCTGTCTGTAGAAGCACTATTTGATCATTTAGCCGTCCATGAATGTGATATCAGAAGGATACATGGACCAGATCATTCCTCCAGCAAGAAGAATGAAACTAGCACTAAGAAGGAGAAAGAGACTGCCTTCAAAGCGAAGTGCAAAACAGATGAATCAACTTCATCTACTGCATCAGAAGAAGGAGGATATGATAAGTTACTGAAAGAATTCTCATTGATTGCTAAGAGAATGGACAAGATGGAAGTCAGATCAAGAAAGTATCGAAGGTTCTACAAAGACAACAAGAGTAGATACCAGAAGAACAAAGAAGCAGAACGATCTGATGACAAAACAGAAAGAAGAGGTAATGGTAAAATCACTAATCCTACTGACTATACTTGCTATGGTTGTGGAAGAACAGGACACTTCAAGACAGATTGTCCTGACCTATCCAAAAGTCAGAGAGAAGAACTACGAGCTAAAAGGGACAGAAAGCTAAAAGCTCAACGTAAAGCTATGATAGCAGAAGAAAAGGAAGAAGATGATTCCAGCTCAAGCCATCTATCTGATAGTTCAACAGAAGATGATGAAGCATTCTTTGCTAAAGAAGAAGAAGACTGGGATGAATGCTTTGCAGGACTAGACAACGGTCTAGATGATGTAGAGGTAAATTCCTGCAACTCTAATTCTTCAAATAATACTGATCTGGAACAGGAAACAGAAGATCAAGATGAATATTCTTGGGATGAAGTTAATGAGATGTTCAAGAGTTACTCAAGTATCAAGAGACTTTTCAGAGAAGTTGTTGAAGAAAATGACAGATTGAAGAAAACTGAAGAGATATTGAGTAAAGCAAACACTAAGTTTGTTGCTAACATCAATGTTCTGGAAGAACAGATCAAGAGCAAAGACAGTGAGATTCATTCCTTGAACTCAAAAGTCAAAGATCTTATAAATAGGAATAACATTGCTGAAGAGAAGATCAAGAAAGGAAAAGAAATGATCTACAAGAGTGATGAACGTGCTAAACTGCTAATTAACATGCAGCAAAAGGGCACTTCTGGATTAGGATATCCAGGTCACACAGAAAAAGCAGCAGGTCCAATGAAATTCGTACCAGAAAGAAGACAGATACCAGATCAAGTAATAAATTTGAAAAATAAGAAAGATCTTCCCCAGAAGATGATGATTAAGCAAGCTGGTAACAGACAATATCATCAAATCAAAGGATATCCTGCTAACTACACTGAATCTAAACAACAGCCCAAAACTAAAGTCAACAGGACATCACAGAAGAAAGCAGAAAGCAAAGGATCAGAGAGATATCATCCATCTGTTCTTCACTCAAAGTCCATTGTTGATGTGAATGGGAATATCATCACAAGCTACATTACTGTTCCAAATTTAAAGCTATTCTGGATTCAAAAAGGGACCTTTGCTAATAACCAAGCACCCAGACAATAAAGGGTAGCTAAGCTTATCTAATTGCAGGACCAGAAGGCTGCAAGAAGAAGCAAGATTGCAAAAGGAACAATCTGGATAATTGATAGTGGCTGTTCAAAACACATGACATGTGACAAGAACCTACTATCAGACTACATAGAGAAACCAGGACCTCATGTCACTTTTGGATGTAATTCAAAAGGATATACCAGAGGATATGGAAACATAAAAGTAGGCAAGACCACCATTTCAAATGTCTCATATGTTGAAGGTCTCAGCCACAATCTGTTCTCTGTAAGTCAGTTCTGTACCAATGGTAATCAGATTGTTTTCAATGCTAACAACTGTTTGGTTAAGAACAAGGAAGGAGATGAGATACTCCTTACCGGGAAATTGCAAGACAGATTATATATTGTGCAATGGGACAACCAGATAGAGACCTGTCTGGTCACAAAGACAGTGTCAGAAACTAGCTGGCTTTGGCATAAAAGATTAAGCCATCTCAACTTCAAATCAATCAATAAGATTGCACGAGAGAAACTAGTTGAAGGATTGCCAGAACAAGTCTATGACAAAAGTCACGTTTGTGAAACATGTCAAGCAGGAAAGCAGACCAGATCATCCTTTTCGAGCAAATCTGCCCAGAGCTCAACCAGAATACTAGAATTACTACATTTAGACTTATTTGGTCCAGTCAAACCATTAAGCATAAATGGTAGGAAATATACTCTAGTCATCATTGATGATTATTCAAGATTTACTTGGGTAATATTCTTGTATAAGAAGAAAGAAACTCTGGAGAAGCTGCCAAATTTTCTCAACAAGATCACCAAGAAAAAGGAAGTTTCTGTTACCACCATCAGAACAGATCGAGGAACAGAATTTCTAAACCAGAAAGTTGAGGAATACTGCAACCAGATGGGAATCACTCACCAGACATCTGCTGCTAGAACTCCTCAACAGAATGGAGTAGTTGAGAGAAGAAACAGATCATTAAAAGAAGCAGCTCGTACTATGCTCAATGCAACCAGATTACCAAAGAAATTTTGGGCAGAAGCTATCTATACAGCGTGCTACACCCAGAACAGATCAGTTGTAACCATCAAACATGGGAAGACACCCTACGAGATATGGAACAACAGAAAACCCAGGATTCACTATTTTCGTTCTTTTGGCTGTCTGTGTTACATTCATAATAATGGGAAATCTCAGTTGAAAACCTTTGATAGCAAAGCTGATCCAGGGATATTCTTAGGATATTCTGATGTTAGCAAAGCTTATAGGGTTTTTAACCAGAGGACTCACATTGTGGAAGTAACACCTCATATTGTTTTTGATGAATCTGTTATTAGTGACAGAGACCTAGATGCTGATCAAACACAAGACCAGAACATAAACCAGAAAACAATCCAGAACAAGAACCAGAAAGCAAAAGAGATTCTGTTAGAAGACATTCTAATCTGGAATACATCAGAAGAGAATGAAGTTGAAATTCCCAACAGTGCTGAAACAGTAAGCTTGCAGCAAGGGGGAACAGAACAGACAACCTTAAATACACCAGAAGACAATCAGCCTGAAGGAGGAAACAATACTAATGAGCCAGAACCAGAACAACCCGAAGAATCAAGAGATTCAAATGGTTGGAATAATGCTCAAGAAGAACCAGAAACTGAAAATCCTTTTCAAACTTCTCATCCAGAATTTGAGGACCCAGCAAGTGAACCAGAACCAGAGATATCAGAAGAGGAGATATCTAGCAGAAGGAAATGGATTCAAGAAAATCATCCTTCTGAACAGATTGTTGGGAACCCAACAGATAGAGTGAGAACCAGAAGAATGCATGGAGAAAGTGCACTTCTCAGCTGTTATCTATCACGTGTTGAACCCTCTGACACCTATGAAGCACTTAGAGATGCAGACTGGGTCATAGCTATGCAAGAAGAACTCAATGAATTCAAGAGAAACCAAGTCTGGTATATGGTAGACAGACCAAAACATCAAGGAGTGATAGGTGTAAAATGGGTATTCAAAAACAAACGAGATGAGAATGGAGAAGTAGTCAGAAACAAGGCTAGACTAGTTGCAAAGGGATACAATCAACAGGAAGGTATCGACTTCGATGAAACCTTTGCACCTGTGGCCAGATTGGAAGCAATTAGGCTATTTCTAGCATATGCTGCATACAAGAGATTCAAAGTATACCAAATGGATGTTAAAAGTGCATTCCTTAATGGCATACTAGAAGAAGAAGTATATGTTGAGCAACCACCTGGATTTGAAGAAGAAAATCCTGACCAGAGAGTATACAGATTAGCCAAGGCTGTCTATGGATTGAAACAGGCACCCAGAGCATGGTATGAAACATTATCAACATTCCTACTGGAATCAGGCTTCAGAAGAGGTTCTGTTGACAAGACACTGTTTATCATCAAAGTCAAAGAACATATTCTGCTGGTCCAGATATATGTCGATGACATAATCTTTGGATCACAATCTCCCTACGTGTGTGACAAATTTGCAGAACTAATGAAGAACAAATACCAGATGTCCATGATGGGTGAGATGAATTTCTTTTTAGGACTGCAGGTAAAACAATTACCAGATGGTATCTTTGTTAATCAAGCTAAGTACATCAACAATCTGCTAGTCAAGTTTGGAATGAAGGATAGCAGAACAGTAAAAATTCCTATGCAATCAAATGGAAAGATAGATCCAGACCCAGAAGGAAAACCAGCAAACATCACACAATACAGAGGAATTATTGGCTCTCTGCTATACCTTACAGCAAGCCGTCCAGATATCACATATGCCGTTGGAGTTTGCGCCAGATATCAAGCCAATCCTAAAGAATCACACATGGAAGCTGCCAAAAAGATACTTAGATATCTTAAGGGAACAGCTAACATTGGTCTCTGGTATCCACAAGATGATAATTTTGAGCTTACTGGCTATTCTGATTCAGATTATGCAGGATGCAAACTGGACAGAAAGTCAACCTCTGGAACGTGTCAATTTCTTGGAAACAAGTTGATATCTTGGTTTTCAAAGAAACAGACATCTGTTGCTACATCAACCACAGAAGCAGAATATATGGCTGCTGGAAGCTGTTGTGCACAGATACTCTGGTTGAAACAGCAATTAAGAGATTATGAGATTGATGTAAAGGAGATACCTATATTCTGTGACAGCTCAAGTGCTATAGCTATAACACAGAATCCAGTACTCCACACAAGATGCAAACATGTCGATGTGAGACATCATTTTATTAGAGATCATGTAGAGAGAAAACACATCAAGATTGAGAAGATTCATACAGACATCCAACGTGCTGACATCTTAACTAAAGC
Source organism: Leonotis leonurus (assembly GCA_026898415.1). Classification (NCBI taxonomy): domain Eukaryota; kingdom Viridiplantae; phylum Streptophyta; class Magnoliopsida; order Lamiales; family Lamiaceae; genus Leonotis; species Leonotis leonurus. The sequence goes on along the minus strand of JAPKLX010001318.1, from coordinate 5,693 downwards.
ATTACCAGATGAAAGATTTAAGATGCTATGTGGAAAACTTGGACTACTCAGTCTGGATGAACATGACCAGAAGACTACAAGATAGCCATGACCAGAAGACTACCAGATAGTCATGACCAGAAGACTACCAGATAGTCAAGACCAGAAGACTACTAGATAGTCAAGACCAGAAGACTACCAGTTAGTCATGACCAGAAGGCTACCAGTTAGCTAATACCAGAAAGCTAATTACAAGAATGACAGAAAGCTCAGCTGAAATAAAATACACGTGGCATAATTTTATCAATTAATTGACGAAAAAGCCATGTGAAATTATTTCTTAAATGCTAAGTCAAGGGGGAACTTTTAAGGAAATTGAAGCGTCAAGATAAAAGACGTCACTCTCCTAGGTTACAGGATTGTAAAAGATATTTTTACCCTAGATTTAATTAATCTTCTATTTTTATCATGATTAGCACAACCTTGGGAACTGGGATCGAGGAAATCCCTGCAAGAAACAGGAAAAAGGAAAGTTGCCAAAAGTGAGAGATACGCACACGCTCGCATATAGACCCTAGGATCTAGAGCGTTCATCTCACGCAAGGAAAGGCGGCAAAACAAATCTTGAAGCGGGAAAAATCTAAAAAGGGAGAAAATCTTTTCAACTCTTCGAATTTCTTTTCTCTTAAATTATTTTTATATATACGTGCGATATCTTCTCTAAACTGTTCACCTTCACTTTCATCGCACTGAGCACTCTCAAAATTCTAAGCACTTAAGCATTTCAAAATTCTCTGCATCTCTTCGCAAAAACATCTTTGCGTTTGACTATGGCACCTCAAACTTCACTCTTTCTGCAACACGTAGCTGAGGTTCAGAAATTTCTCTCACCTGAACCGTACGCTGTACTTGAAACCCATGGTTTTCGAAAGCTTGATGAAATTTTCGCAATGGTTAAACGCTGCAAAGGTTTTTAAATTTATTCAGTTTTACCATATCTGCAGTATGCTTGAAATATTACTTGTTTATGAACTGTTCTGAATTTGCTCCTCATAACTGTTCATATTACTCTGCTTGTGCTAGATACTCATATCGTTAATTTCAACTGATGTATATGCATATGCATTTGTTTTATTCTTGTGAGATTAGGTTTCTGCAATATTGTAACTGCTCATCCAAATATGTTTCTGGCAAAGCAAGTTGCCACATTCTATCTGACATGGCAAAATGACAAACATGGCTTTGAAGCCAATGTACTGATGCCAATTGGTGACAGAACAAGCAAGACCCCATACAATGTGATTGAAATGATTAATCAAACGTATAGAGTAAAGGACGAAGGTCTAGCTTTAGAAGATATCACGATGGCACAATTACAGGAGGCTGTTGAGATCATGTTGGTGATACCTATTTCTTATACTGGAAGGATGTTCCAAAGATCTCTACTCCAACCAGGGTTCAAGCTACTCTTAGAAGTGGTTCAGAGGATTTTTCTCAACCACAGTGGCACTTATGATCAAGTCACACCTGAGAAATTCAGAATTCTCACAGCAGTTGTTCTCAACCTTCGAGTCAACTGGAGCAGAATCCTTTTTGAGCTGATGGCTAAAGAAGCAAAGCTGGTGACATACTCAAAGGATAGCAAGGGCAGAGGCACTTCGGTGGAGGTTAGGAGGAATTTGCGTCATTCGACCAAGATAAGTCTGATGATAGAGCGATTCTTCACCCAGAAAGCCTGGGAAGATGCAGTAGAATTCAACACTGGTCATTCTATTCCCAAGGACCAGCACCAGCTGGAAATGTCGTTGGGACTCGCTCCTCAATTCTTCAACAAGATTCCTGATGAAGTGCACCGTGTTGCTGCACTAGAAATGGGTAGTTCCAACCCTTCTTGGATGCCACCTACTAAAGGTGTGGAGAAGAAGAAGGAGAAGGTGGTGAAGGAGAAGGCAGCCAGAAAGCGAGGCAGTTCTGTGGAGACAGAGACTTCTGCCTCCCTGCCAAAACAGAAGAAGAGAAGACTTCAGAAAGTACAAGAATCATCACCACCACCAGCTGCAACAGAAGAACAATCTGATAGGCCAGAACATGAAGCAGAAACTACACCAACAGCAACAGAACAACCAAAAACTCCAACAGCAGATGTGCAACCAGAAACAAGCCAGCAAGACTTTTCTCCCGCCAGAACAGCTACACCTTCTCCACCTCGGATGGAAAGGATTAGTGAAGAAGAAGAAGGAGAGTCCGCTGATGAGGAGGAAGAGAAAAAGCGACAGGCAGAGAGTGTGATCAATCTGCTTGAGAATGAAGCAGAACACTCAGTGCTGGCAGACTTTCCTGGTATACAATCCTTACCAGAAAGTTTGAATGCAGCAAAGCGTATCAAGTTCTACTTGCTGGTTAAAGACAGCGAGTACTACATTTTCGATGCTCTGCTTCAACTCAAGTCAATCGAAGATTTAAAGAAGGAAGAGGCAACTTTGCTCAATCTACTTCAGGTCTCAACCGTTCATGAGGTGCGTACAGAATATCCCCAACTTATCTCGAGCCTCATGAAGCAGGAGGCAGCAGCACTGAAGATTGACATGCCCACATCACACTCTGAACAACCTCAACAACATCAACAACCAGAACAGGGAGCACCTACAATAAGTCAGTCTCCCAAGAAAACTCCTATCATCGACCTGGATTCTGGTGATGATGAGCCAGTGGGTCAGCACATTGGCGGAGAACCCACCAATGAAATATACACCCATGGTGTTGCTCAAAAATTGAAGAAACATGTGAATTTCTACACCATGGAAGAATTGTTGGAACGAGAGCCCAACACCTTCAACAATTTTCAGCTCGATAATCTGATCACTCTGCGAGTTGAAGATCACATGACCGATGTCTGCAACTCCATACAAGAGAAGGCCACTCAAATCCTTTCTGACTTTAATCAACATCAGAAGGATTATGTGAATGACATGGACAAGGACCTCAGAGGCAAACTCAGAAAGATTAGGGATGAACTGAATAAAAAGATGGATGATGATAGAGCAGCAACTGAAGCAGGTCAAGCCAAAATCAACCTACGCCTGACTGGAATTGATGAAAAAGCTGAAAAAGCCACTTCCTTGCTAGCTGATTTGCTGGCCAAACAAGATGAAACAATCAGTGCAGCTGTTGACAAGAAAGGAACTGCACTCGCTGCTCAACTCAAGGAAGACACAGACCTGTCCATCCACTCCCATCTAGCTCTTTTTGAAAAAGAGAAATTTGTGGAGCTGATGCGGAAAAACCAGGTCGATGTCTTAAATGACCTTCTGTATCCAACTCCAGAAGAATTTGACTCCCAGAGCAATCGCCTAACTGCTGTAGAAGAGCTTCAGGAGACATACGACAAAACTCTGTCTACCATGAACAGCAGGTTAGAGAAGAAAGTTGATGCCTCTGATCAGACAATCAACCATCTGCTTGGTTTTAAAGAAGATGCTGAGGCAAAGATGGAGAAGATGAATGAGGAGATTACCTCTTTACGTACACTCATCAATACCCTCTTTGATGATGTCAAAAAGGGGGAAATCTCTGGAGGAAAGGGAGGTAAAAGCAGCAAAGGCTTAACCGAAGCAACAGATGCTGGAACAGAAACACCAGCACAAGAAGCACCTGTACCAGCAACTCAACCCAGACCAACCACACCTCCAAGACCTGATCCTACCCTTCTAGGATCAGAACCAGCTCAAACTACATCTCACACCCCCAAAGACAAAGGCAAGAAACCTATAGATGAAGGGGACCAGATAGCAGAGTTGCTGCTTTTTGGAGTGAGCATGGATCAAGCATGTGATCCAATGTTCAGAGCGCAGTTCTACAAGGAACAGGCAGAGAGGGAGAGGAAACTGGCTGCCCAGGAGGCTAAAGAGAAATCCTTCCAAACTCCCTTCTCTTCGCCTTCATCAACAGAGCGTTCGCAGCAACAATCATCTGCATCAACCACCCAGTCCAAAAAGAAGAAGAAGAAACCCTTCTCCTGGAACCTGTCATTACAGAAACAGACACCCAAAGATACATGGGTTCCAGAAGAGGATCAGATTGACTGGGAGAAAGTAAAGCAAGGTTTTATTTTGAATAGATATTTTTTGAAGGAGCCTACATATTCTGAAGCAACTCCAGATGAGGATTTCAACAGATACCTTGAGAATTTTGGTGATCAAGAGCTTATACAGAGAATCAGAAAAGCTGCTTCTGATGCCAAAATCCAGCTAAAGGCACCAGAGAAAGAATTCATGATCTGCCCAACTATACCAGGCAGTAATCTTCCAGACAAGACTTACATTCTTAACTACATCAACCAGCTGGCCAAGATCAAAGGATACAAAATAGATAATCATGATCCTAACTATGCCAGAGTTAGAGATGGGATCTATGAAAGCATCCAGCTGGTATCTGATGCACAGAGGGAAAAGATGAAGAAGGGAGGAGCAGCAAGATGGTTTTCTTAGATAGATCTTTGTATCTTCTGCTTCTGTCTCTCTGATTATTTCTGTTGGTCTTTTGTACTCATCAATTCATACATCAATGAATTTGGAGTTCTCTTATCTCTCTGTTATTTACTGTTATTTAACTTAAATAACAATTAACCTAACTGTCCAGAACATGATACAAGTTACATTGTTTTCACTGACTAAGCGTGGTTTTGACATCATCAAAAAGGGGGAAATTGTTGGGAACCCCATAAAATACTCTAAGTTTTGATGATGCTCTTTCAAAATACACTTGGTATCATACATGTTCTGTACCTTTTCTCTTTAGTTTCAGCATAACAGATAGTCGAAACTGGTTCAAAGAGAATGATGGAAGATATCTCGGACAGATAAAACCAGCCAGTCTCAAACAGAAGGGTGGAGCAGAAGGCTGGAGCAGAACGTCAAGTCTCAAGACAGAATGCTAAACCAGAGAGTCTCAAAACCAGCAA
>JAPKLX010001793.1:7186-17786 GCA_026898415.1 Leonotis leonurus | reverse complement strand
AGATACTAAGATATCTAAAGGGAACAGCCCATATAGGATTATGGTATCCATGTGAAGACAATTTTGAGCTGTCTGGATATACAGATTCAGACTATGCTGGATGTAAACTGGACAGAAAGTCAACATCTGGTACATGTCAATTCTTAGGAAATAAACTTATTTCTTGGTTCTCAAAGAAACAGACATCAGTTGCCACTTCAACTACAGAGGCAGAATACATGGCAGCTGGAAGTTGTTGTGCACAAATACTGTGGTTGAGACAACAGCTTAAAGACTATGAGATCGATGTCAAGGAAATACCAATTTTCTGTGACAGCTCAAGTGCTATAGCAATTACACAAAACCCAGTGTTGCACACCAGATGCAAACATGTTGACGTGAGACATCACTTTATAAGAGACCATGTTGAAAGGAAACATGTACAGATTGAGAAGATACATACTGAAGTTCAGAGAGCAGATATCCTCACTAAAGCATTACCAGAAGAGAGATTTAAGATGCTCTGTGCAAAGCTAGGACTTCTAAATCTTGAAGATAAAACCAGATTGATCTAAACCAGACTGATCTGAGCAGATTGATCTAAATCAGATTGATCTAACCAGATTGATCTAACCAGATTGATCTAAACCAGATCATCATGACCCAGAGTGATAAAATCCAGATCACTAGAAATTCCAACAGGGAACTAACACCAGATCACTAACTCACATGTCAATACAGAATAAATAAATTCCAAACAAGAATTACCAAAAGAAAGCAACCAGACTGATCAAAGACAGAAGGCTAAACCAGAGAGTCTCAAGACCAGAAAGCCTCAGAGACAGAAGGCTAGACCAGAAAGTCTCAAAACCAGCAAGTCTTAAAGACAGAAAGCTAAACCAGAGAGTTAGTCAACTTTAACAGAAAGTTGAACCAGAAAAGCTTCAACCAGAGAGATAAAAGAAGCTTTGAACAGAAAGTGGTTAACAAACAAACAGTTTGACCTCAACCAGATCACCTATTGACACGTGGATTAATATTTATTATTAATTATTCCATTACTTGGTTAAGGGGGAAAGGTCAACTGTATACAGCGACTAATTATCACTATTCTGACACTAAGATTTAAAGATCATCTATTTTTGATGATTGCATGCAGTAATTGGGAGACGTGATCGAGAAAAATATCTACCAAATCTAGAAAAAGAGAGATAAAAGATTGCATCAAAAACAACGCGCCATCACATAACCGTTCGATCATAGCGCGTGCATCATACGAAAAGGAGAGGCGACTATGGGTGGAAAACCTAGTACATGGAAAGGCGGGAAAGCTGAAAAAGGGAAGGATTTCTCAATATTTTATTACCTTTATTATCTTCTCTCTCGCTTATATAGATTGATAAGGCGTTTCGTGTATCACTCACACTTCCAAAATTTCACGAAACACTTAGAAAATTTTCCATCTCTCAAAAACCCTCTCTTGCAAAACTCTCACTCTCTAACAAAAATGGCTCCCAAATCGTCTGTATTTCTGGAACAAGCAAACTTTTTGAAACCTTATATTCACCAAGACCTTTTTGCGGTTCTTGATACCTTCGGGTTTCATAAACTGGAGAAGGCATTTGATCTCGTTCGTAAATGCAAAGGTTTCATATTTCGTTCTTAATTCGCTTTCAAATGTTTGAATGCTTTACTCTGTATCTATTTTCTTGTATGTGATCTCTGTAAAATACATAGAACTGCATAAACTGTTCTTGTGGCACTTATACTTCACTGATGGAAGGATAGTGCTCACATCTATATTATTATGTTCTTTGTAGGTTTCTACAAGATTATTTCTTCACATCCTGTGCACTTCCTACCGAAGGAAGTTGCTGCCTTCTACCTCTCATGGCATGGAGAGAGAGGTGGTGAAGAAGCCACCATCAGGGTGAGCAAAGGAAATACTGTAAGCACCACACCTTACAACGTTATCAACCTCATCAATGCTGCTTACAAAGTAAAGGATGAGGGACTTGACCTTGGAGAGATTACTGCAGAACAGCTGCAAGAAGCTGTGGAAATGGTCATGATAGTCCCTATCCATTACACCAACAGAATGTTTGTTCGTGCACTTCTCGCGCCAGAGTTCAGAATCATTTTTGAATTCGTACAGCGAATTTTTCTGAACCACAACGGGTCCTACGACCAGGTCACTCCTGAAAAGTTCAGGATACTGGCTGCCGTGGTTCTTAATCTGCCAGTGAACTGGAGCAGAATTCTGTACGATCTGTTGGCAAAGGAGGCCAAAATGATCCTACACGTGAAAGACAGCTCTCCTGGAATTGAAGTTAAACGGAGCACACTTCGACACTCAACAAAGATCAGCTTTATGCTGGAATCTTTCTTTCCTCATCACCAGTGGGATACCACCGTCGAATTCAATACCAGACAGCATTTCCCAAAGGATCAGCATCAGCTGGAAATGTCAATGGGCATTTCAGCTAACTTGATTACCAGAGTTAAAGACTCAGTTGTCTATAATGCTCTGATGGAGATGGGAAGCTCAAATCCCATCTGGATTCCTCCTTCGGGTACAGCAGCCCAATCTACCAAATCAAAGGTCACTAAGGAGAAGCCATCCGAGAAAACTCCTTCTAAAAGAGTAACCAGGAGGACCAGCTCAGTCGAAACTGATACCTCTACTGCAGCCCAACCAAAACCTAAACGACGAAAGCTCCAAAAATTGGCTGAGACAGAGCAGAGCCCAGAACCAGCACAAGAAACTACATTCCCTCAACAGGAGGTTGAGGAAGAAAACATTGTAATGGTTGATGAACCAGAGGATGTAGAACCTTTGACCTCAGTACATCCAGAACAGATCAGGGATTTTTCCCCAGCTCATACTATAAGTTCATCATCTGCTGAGCCTCTAGAACAGATCAATGAGGAAAATGAAGAAGAAACTGAATCTTCTGATGAAGATGTGGAGAAGAATACAGCACGATCTGTTGTAAAATTGATTGAAGCAGAGGCTGACAGAGCGGTTCTGAATATATTCCCAGGCATCCAGCTCACACCAGAGAGCTATGATGCAGCTAAACGAGTCAAACTGCTCCTGTTGGTCAAGGACAAGGAATTTTATGTGTTGGATGCACTGCTGAAAATCAGACCAATAGACCAGCTCAAGGCAGAGGAAGCCACACTGCTCAACATTTTTGAAGTTTCATCTGTGGCAGAACTAAGAGAAAGCTATCCACAGTCCATTCTGGCAATTGCCCAGCTCGAAGCTCAGAAGTTAAAGATAAACTTGAGAGAAATCTATGAGAAAGCTGGCAAGCTGGACTTCTACGACAGCATGGTTGATGAAGACGAACCTGAGCTTCCATCTGATGCTCATCAACCGGATGCAGCACAAAAAGAACCTACACCAGATCAGGTCATAAATGAGCAGATCTCTACTCCACCAGCACCTACTGTGAGCGAATCAGACAAGGAGGAGTTTATTGGACAGAACATAGGAGGCGAGCTTACCAATGATATCATCACCCCTGGTGTTGCAGCCGCCCAGAACGTCCATGTACAGACCTTCACCTTGGAGGATATATTGATGGACCAGCATCAATCCCTATCTAACACTCAAATCAGAGATCTTATCTCCAAGAAGGTGGATCAGTATATGTATGGCACGCTGACCACTGTCCAAGATAAAGCCACACGCATTCTGACCGAATTCAATGACCATCTGCAATCTCATGTCAACCAGGTCGATACTGATCTGAGGCGCATCTGTCGCTTGAAACTTGAGGAGATTAGCAAGAAAATGGATGATGACAGAGCTGCTGCTGAGGCACGCAAAGCTCAGATCGATCAGAGCTTGTCTACCACAGAACTCAGAGTACAGGAGATGTACAGAGTTGTCACAAATTTTGCTGCCAAAGAGAAGGACATGGTACATACCATTGTCAAGGAGCAGACCGATGGTCTTACAGCAGACATCGTCAAAGAAGCAAATGCATATACAAGATCACTGCTCCGACAGTTCGAAACAGACGGCAAAAACTTTGTGGAGAGGAAGTTACTTGATCTGCAATATCCCACATCCTCTCTAATCAAATCTTACTTTGATGAGACAGCAGACATCATAGCAGCTCAAGAGGAGGTTAAATCCGATCTGGTCAACACACAGGCCTCATTTCAGAAACAGATCAATGACTCCAACCTCAACATCACAGCATTGCTGTCTAGCAGAATTGAAACAGACAAGGAGGTTGCAGAGCTGAAGAGTGAGGTCACTTCCCTCAAGACATTCATTCAATCTTTTATTGATGATGTCGAAAAGGGGGAAGGTATTGCAAAGAAAAAGCTACCAGCTGCACAAACAAAGAAGAAAGAGAAGGCAGCTGAGAATTTGAAGAAGAGCTTATCTGGTTCTGGTACATCCACTGCAAAGAAACCAGCAAGCTCTCCTTCCTTCCAAGCTCAGAAAACATTTTCACCGACCAGATCAAGTCAGTCTTCCAAGAAAAAGAAGAAAGCAGGATCCAGCTGGTTCTCATCTGCTCCCATTCGCAAAACTTTGATAAAACAGGGAGAGACCAACTGGGTCCCAGATCACTTGAAGGAAGGATATGAAGGTCTGAAGTATGGTTTTATCATGTGTCGGTATTTTTTGAAAGAACCTCTGTACTGTGAGGGGACTCCAAACGAAGCATTCGATCTATACCTAGAGCAGAACGATGCTAAAGACTTGGTGGGAGAGATCAGAGCCGCTGCTGCCAAAGCCCAAGTCCAGATCACTGCTCCAGAAAGGGAGTTCAGGACCTGTCCCACAATTCCCGGGACAGACCTCCCTGACAAAACTTTTCTGCTAAACTTCATCAACCAGTTAGCAGAAAACAGAGGATATAAAGTGGATACTGAAGATCCAGATTACATACGAGTAAGAGAGGGAGTGTATGAGAGCGTACAACTCATATCAGATGAGACAAGAGCAAAACTGAAGAGACAACAGGAGGAGATGAGAAAGAGCAGATAGCTTTTCATTTTCTATCTTTTATGATCTGTTCTGTCTATTTTGTAAAACTCTCTTTTTGACTCTATATATATAAATCCAGTTTGAGTTTCTGATGACAACACTTTATTGTCCAGAACACATATAAAATACTCCTTAAACGTTATAAACTTAATAACGTAATCTGATCAAACTGGAAAACCAGACCAGACCAATCTGTATTAACTGATAGGACTCTTTTTGTAAAGTGTGGTTTCGACATCATCAACAAGGGGGAAATTGTTGGGAACCCTATAGATTAGTGTTGATGATGGTTTCTCGAAACACACTTAGCTGGTCTGTATGTTAAACTGTTCCCCGTGTAAAACCAGATTACTATAGATCTAGTGATTTCTGTTTTGGAACAGACTAGGAGATGACTTAGAATGTAAAGGATATATTCCTATAGAAGTCATTCTCAACTCAGAATAGGATGAAGGTCAAGATTTCACGCTCAGAAGAATCGATCTGCTGTAACAGACAGCGACCAGATCGATGACCAGATCGATGTCTACAGCGAAGAACCAGAGCGATTGAGTCATCAAGCCATTTGCTGACATCATCCTACGCGTCATATACACTTGCCATGTCAAGATCAAGGTCCATCCAACAGGGTTTGGAAAGATGATCTACGATCTAAACATATAAGGAAAGAGACCGTTAACAATCTGATTTCCATAAATCATAGATTGGGTCAACTTTTCCCATATGGCAAGAACAAATATGATGGAAACCATTGATTGGCAATATACTATCTATCTCACGCCAATCAACAAACGGCTAGAATTTAAAATTCAAAGCCTATATAGTTGAAGACTTCAATCTGGAATAAGTGACAACAAGAAGAGAACTCACGCGAGCTATACTGTAATTTACCTTCAAAGTTTCTGCATTCCAGACTTAGAGCTTTAACATTCTGTGATTCTACATCACACCAACCACCTCGATTCAAGTCTGTCTTGTCGAGTGAAAGGAGATCACCCTGCTAGCTAGTAGTTTTCTAGTGGTAACGTAGAGGTAATCTGTTGTAAAGAGACACGACCCTTCATTCGTGCATAAGTATCAATCTAGTTGTGATCGGTACTTGTGACTCGTTCTCCACGAGTATAAAGAAGCAGAGTATCCTAGTTGTGGATAATCTGGTCTAGGTTTGACCAGATCGTGGACGTAGGGAATTCCCGAACCACGTTAAACATCGTGTGCTTTACTTTTCTGCATTCTTATTATCTGTTGTTTATTATCCTAACCTTCTGCACTATCATATAAGCTGCATTCTCAATCAATCTGCTTAAACGATCTGATTAATTCCTTAAGGTTTTCTAAACAAGAGCAATCATTAATCCACCTTTATTCCGCACTCACTCTACACTCAAGAGGTAATAAGATCACTCTTATTATCTGTTAGGTGTTTTACACTTGAGAGTAATCTGCTTGGACAAAACCAGATACTGATCTGTATATCAATCTGGTCAGTCATTTCAAGCAATTTCTTATACAGAATAGCTTGAGCTCTCATATAAATTGTCAAGTAAACTGAAAAGTTAGTATTTGGTGTATTCCCCCCCCCCATACACCAAACCTTGCTCTTTCGGGACCAACAGATATACAAGGCAGAAAGTAAGTGTGAACTTAATTTCCAGCAATGTATTGTGTGCGGAATAATGGTGGACTTAGTCGGTGCTCTTATTAAGAAAATCTTTTGAACACTTAATCGAGTATTTAGAGGTTGATTAAGAATGCAGATTAGAATGAGTATGATAGATGCAGAATAAAAACAACTGAATATAAAATGCAGAATTTAAATGGCACAGTTATTTTTACGTGGTTCGGGAAACCCCCTACGTCCACGGTCTAATCCAAACTGGATTAGATATCCACTACTAGGATACTCTTCTTATTTATACTCGCTGAGAACGAGCCACAAGTTTCAATTACAGACCTTATTGAAACTTATGCACGAATAAGGGTCGTGTCCCTTTACAACTTACAGAAAACTACTGTAAAATAGGATTTCTTCACGTTAATCCACTAGAAAACTACTAGCTAGAAAAGATCTCCTTCCTCTCTCGATAAGACAGACTTGAATCGAGGTGTGATTGCGATCACGAACGGTTTGAAGCTCTTGTCTGATTTGGAGATAGAATGCTTGAGAATATTTCTGCAGTATAGTGCTTGCATTTTTTTCAGACTTTGAAACTTCAAACATATATAGGCTCTGAATTTGAAATTCTAGCCGTTTGTTGATTGACGTGATTTGATTTGTGGATTGTCAATCAATTATATCTCTTCTTTCCTTGTAGAGTTGTTGATTGAATCTTCTATGATTGGTAAGCAGATCATCTGTGATTGCTTTCCTTCTCCATGTCAATCAGTGATTCAATTTCCAAATCTTCAATGGAAAGTCTTTAATGCTTTATCGACAGGTTTGGTTCTGCTCTTTCTGGTTTGCTTCTAACCTTCTGGTTGTGTCCTCTCTTGTCTAGTGACTTTCTGGTTGAATATTGACTTAGACATTTTCTGGTTGAGGTACTTTCTGGTAGAGCATACGTTAACCATTTTCTGGTTGAAGTACTTTCTGGTAGAGCATACGTTAACCACTTTCTGGTTGAAGCATCTTCCATCTTTCTTGCTGAAGCTTTTCTGGTTCAACTTTCTGTTAAAGTTGACTAGCTTCATTTTCTGTTTGAGACTCTCTGGTTTAGCATTCTTTCTTTGAGACTTGCTGGTTTTGAGATTCTCTGGTTTAGCCTTCTGTCTGTGACTTGCTGGTTTGAGATTCTCTGGTTTAGCCTTCTGTCTGTGACTTGCTGGTTTGAGATTCTCTGGTTTAGCCTTCTGTCTGTGATGTTTTGCTAGTTTCAACTTTCTGTTGAAGTTGTCTTGCTCCAGCTTTGAGACTTGCTGGTTTCACTTTCTGATAGAGTTTAACTTGCTGGTTCAACTTTCTTTTAAAGATTGTCTTGCTTCAGCTTTCTGTCTGAGACATATTCCATCTTTCTGGTTGAACTGATTTCAACTATCTGGTCAATAACAATCAACAGAAATGATACAGAACATGAAGAATGCCAAGTGTGTGTATGAGTGAACATCATCAAAACTTAGAATATATTGTGGGGTTCCCAACAGTTTTGCACTTCGCTTTGAAGGCAGTCTCTTTCTCCTTCTTTGAGCTATTCTCGCTTTTCTTGCTGGAGGAATAATCTGGTCCGTGAATCCTTCTGATGTCACATTCATGGATAGCTAGGTGATCAAAAAGTGCTTCTACAGATAGATCATTAAAATCAGCACGTAGAGGTTGCATAGCTGAATAAATTTCCCAGCTTGGTGGTAGAGCTCTCAGAATCTTGAGATTCTTTTCTCTCTGTGTGTACTTATTCTTTTTGAAGGCAGACACTTCAAGTAGTACTTCAATGAACCTGTTCTTCATTTGTTCAATGGTTTCTCCAGGTTTCATCTTGAATTCATCGAACTTGTTACATGCTAGAGATAGCTTGTTCTCAATCATTGCTTCAGAGCCAAGACTGAGATCTCTCAAAGCTTCCCACATTTCTTTGGCTGTATCAAGATCTTGGATCTTAGCCAGATGAACTCCTTTTACAGTACTGGAAATAATTCCTTTAGCAAAATCATCAAGATTTGCTTCTCTTCTTTCTTCAGAAGTGTACTTTCTGGGATCTTTAAGTACTTCTTCTTTGTGTACTCCTGTTTCAGTGATGCGAGTTGTTTCTTCAGTAATGACTAATGGACCTTCTTCAATTACCTTCCACATAAGGCAGTGATGAGCCTTGAGACACATCTTTATTCTGAAACTCCACTCTCTGTAACCTTGGATGGAGAATTCTTCGCATGCCCTGATAACAGATGATTCCATAATGACAGATAAGATGCAAATGATGAAAAAGATTTTCTAGATCTATTCAAGTAGACCACGCAAGTATTAACCTTGTGAAACAAAACAATGGTCAGTTTGAACCACTGCTCTGATACCACTTGTTGGTCCCGAAAGAGCAAGGTTTGGTGTATGGGGGGGGGGAATACACCAAATACAGACTTTTCAGTTTACTTGACTAATCGGAGGAGAGACTTAAGCTTTCTGGATTACAGATTGCTCAATCGTGACAGACCAGATTGACTAACTAATCAACCTTGTTCTGTCCAAGCAGAATCTCCCAAGTGAGTAATACAAAAGCAGAAAGTAAGAGTGATCTTATTTTCTAACAATGTACTGTGTGCGAAATAATGGTGGACTTAGTCGGTGCTCTTTGATTAGAAAACCTTTCAAAGCTTAGTCGAGTATTTAGAGAATTGATTAAGAATGCAGATTGAATGAGTATGACAGATAGAGAATAAAAACAACTGAATATAAATGCAGAAAGTAAATAACACAGTTATTTTTACGTGGTTCGGGAAACCCCCTACGTCCACGGTCTAATCCAAACTGGATTAGATATCCACTACTAGGATACTCTTCTTATTTATACTCGCTGAGAACGAGCCACAAGTTTCAAGTACAAGCTTGATTGAAACTTATGCACGAATAAGGGTCGTGTCCCTTTACAACTTACAGAAAACTACTGTAAACAGGTTATCTTCACGTTAATCCACTAGAAAGCTACTAGCTAGTAAAGATATCCTTCTTCTCTCGATAAGACAGACTTGAATCGAGGTTGGGTTGATGTGATTACGATCACAAACGGTTTGAAGCTTTTGTCTGTCGTGAGATAGGATTGCTTGAGAACATTTCAGTAATGTAGCGCTTGCTTCCTTTTTTTCAGACTTTAAATCTTCAAACATATATAGGCTTTGAATCTTGAAATTCTAGCCGTTTGTTGATTGGCGTGATTTGATTTGTGGATTGCCAATCAATCATATCTCTTATTTCCTTGTAAGGTTGTTGACTGAATCTTCTATGAATGGAAAACAGATCAACTAAGATTACTTTCCTTCTTCATGTCAATCAGTGATTCTCTTTCCAATTCTTGATGGATGAACTTTAATATTGACATGATAAGAGATATGATGAGAAGGGCATTGTCATCTGGTGGTGTTGATAGCTCTATTGATCTGTTACCATCATTGACATGTTTGGTTCAACTTTTTCTATCTTTGGAACCTTCTGGTTATGCCCTTTCTGGTTCTAATGTCTTTCTGGTTGAACATTGGTTGAGTGCATTCTGGTTGAACAACTTTCTGTTAAAGTTGATTTGCTCCAACTTTCTGTTCTAGACTTGCTGGTTCAACCTTCTGTCTAAGATTTTACTGGTTCAGCTTTCTGTCTAAGACTTGCTGGTTCAGCTTACTGTCTTAAGACTTGCTGGTTCAGTTTTCTGTCTAAGACTTGTTGGTTCAACCTTCTGTCTAAGATTTTACTGGTTCAGCTTTCTGTCTAAGACTTGCTGGTTCAGCTTTCTGTCTAAGACTTGCTGGTTCAACCTTCTGTCTAAGACATTGCTGGTTCAGCTTTCTGTCTTAAGACTTGCTGGTTCAGCTTTCTATCTTAAGACTTGCTGGTTTAGCTTTCTGTCTAAGACATTCTTCATCATTCTGATTGAAGCTTTCTGGTTCAACTTTCTGTTAAAGTTGACTTGC
>JAPKLX010000508.1:86904-116507 GCA_026898415.1 Leonotis leonurus | reverse complement strand
ACTTGTTGGTTTGAGATTCTCTGGTTTAGCCTTCTGTCAAAGACTTGCTGGTTTGAGATTCTCTGGTTTAGCCTTCTGTCAAAGACTTGCTGGTTCAGCTTTCCGTTAAAGACTTGCTGGTTCAGCTTTCTGTTAAAGACGTGCTGGTTCAGCTTTCTGTTAAATACTTGCTGGTTCAGCTTTCTATCTGAGACATATTCCATCTTTCTGGTTGAACTGGTTTCGACTATCTGGTCAATAAAAATCAACAGAAATGATACAGAACATGAAGAAAGTCAAGTGTGTGTATGAGTGAACATCATCAAAACTTAGAATATATTGTGGGGTTCCCAACAAAGATAAAATGGATAACGAAAAGAAAGTGAAAGTACTTATTCTTGGATGAAAACATGCAACGTACTTCAATAAATAAGGTTTCGTGCACGAAACAAAACGTCTAGAATTACTAAGTACTGAAAAGAGTGTTCACAGCGGAAGTTGGATCATTTTCTAAGTCTACATGTATGAAGACATGTAAACCCCCAAGAGTTAATGCTATGAGTTCGACAAAACCATTGTTGAGCACTCCTCCTTGACATCACAGCTCAACCTGCACATTTATAAATACATGCAGGGCTGAGTACAAAAGTACTCAGTAGACACATGCCAAAATCGCATTCATACATATATAATTGTCCTTGCCATATCACAGTGAAACATAGGGATTTTACCTGAAAGAAACCTATGTTCACTAAATTCTTTTGTGGGATCTAAAAGTTTGACTAGTCAGTCTAAGTTCTTTAGTAATCAATCATATCTGAAATTTCTTAAGAGATAATATTTATGAGATTAAGAAGAGCTTGAAAGCTTTATTATATAATTTAGAAGAAAGAATTTTAATTATTTAGTTAAGAAAGAAAATGGAATTTATTAATTCCATATTAGGAATAAAAGAAAGGGGTTGAGGCAGAATAAATTCAGACGAAGCATACCCCTCAGAAGAGAAAATTTTTATCTATTTGATAATATAAAAAAATGGAATTAGAAATTTCATTAAGTTAGTAAACAGATAATATAGAGAATAAAAATTTATTATTGCAATTTCGGCAATAATTAAATAAGTTCTCGTTTAGAATTCAGTTTGAGAATTCGACAGTTGTGGTAATATCTACAAATTATGCCCAATTTTATAATATATATAGAAGAGATTATCATGAAGATTTTACTAGAAAAATATTATATTAGAAAGAAATTATTCAGTTAAATTTATTCGGTATTTTAAAAAGTGAATAAGTTATTCATACGAACTCAGAATCATAAACGGTCTGAACCAGTGAATTTCATGTGTTGAGACGAGTCATCCAGTATCAATATCTCAAATCCCGAAAAATGAAGAATCGGGAAGTTTCTAGAAGCTCTAGAGAAATCTAGATGATAATTTAATTATTAAATTAGAAAAATATCTTACTTATCTTATAAGTATGTTATCCCAACTACTATTCATCATCATCCACCTTAAAATTTCCTCTAAACAACCGTCCACCCCTTATTCCTCCATAACCAAAATTTCTTCCACAATCAACAAGGTTTTAAGCTAGATTTCCATCCAAAATTTCAAGAAGAAATCATATTTGAGGTAAATAATTATCATCCCTACATCTTTAGCTTGTAAAATTTATGAAAAATTAATCTTTCTATTCATGATAATTTCATGCCCTATAGCATGTTAGTATATGGCTTTGATTTTAATTATGTTGTAGCAAATAGATAGAAAGGCATGCTTTAAGTAAGATTATGCAAAGAATCTTAAGAAATGATGGTTAATTTAATTTCCCCTAAATTGCCTACATAAACCCTAATTTAAATCATTAGAATTTGTATGAATTTCCTTGAATTGAATATGAATAAGTATCATTAGTTATCAATAAACATGATTAGAATAAGAAAATAGATCAAAATCAAGTTTTCTATCCTAAATGCTATGGACCGAAAATTTCATCTTCATGGTCCTATGAGATTTTGATTTTATTTGTTTAAATTGAAATCATTTTGAGTTTATTGGTATGAATAATGTCACGACCCATCTTCACTAAATGTAGTAACGATGGTTATAACCGTGACTCGGGGATACAATATAGAAATGAATAAGAAAAATGGGTAATAGCTCGAAGGTGAATACATGATAAGTACTTCAATAAATAAGGTTTCGTGCACGAAACAAAACGTCTAGAATTACTAAGTACTGAAAAGAGTGTTCACAGCGGAAGTTGGATCATTTTCGACAAAAGTTTCTGCTATGAGTTCGACAAAACATCGCTGAGCACTCCTCCTTGACATTACAGCTCAACCTACACATTTATAAATACATGCAGGGCTGAGTACAAAAGTACTCAGTAGACACATGCCAAAATCGCATTCATACATATATAATTGTCATTGCCATCTCAAAGTGAAACATAGGGATTTTATCTGAAAGTACCTATGTTCACTAAATTCTTTTTTGATTCTTAAAAATTCGACTGGCCAGTCTAAGTTCTTTAGTAATCAATCATATCTGTAATTTCTATGTGTCGAGAAGGTAGCCACCTTCCACGGACACCTTGACCGGTCAACCCGCTAAGATGACTCACGGTCCTTGTGTACACTAGTTCGAGTGGGGATGCTTACCCACTGGAACCCGAATTCGATTTCATAATCATAGCAGATATGTATCATACAAAACATAAAACATTTTATGGCAGACAATACTTAAATATAAATTTCGATTCAAAGCTTTTGAAAAGAAATACGGGTAAGCACACACATTTATTTTTGTATAAGAAAGCCTACCTGAATTGCTTCCTTCGATAGGATCTGAATTCTTTCTCGTTTAGTATTTCCTTCTTCCGTAACCTTAATCGTAATTAAGAGGAAGATACTCCTTGTGAGTATATAATTTACTTCATCTAAATAAAATGAAATAATGTTCTATTATTTCATTAATTATTCTAATCCATTGCTCGACTATTATTCGAGTATTTAGAGATTTCTACAACTATTTTTGTAGGATTTTAAATCATTCTTTGATTTATTAATCCCTTATAGTTTATTTGCTTTACCCAATTAATATAATAATGGGTACTATTATTATTCAAGATAATTTACTTGAAATAGTTTACCTCTAAACTAAAATGCTAATTAAGTCTCTATTGGATAGTATTAATTTAACTAATACTATTTAAGAATTTAATATTTCATAACTTAGTTGATCTAATTATTGGATTTAATCTAACTATTATTATCCAATCCATTTAATTTCTAACTTTATCCAAAGATTAATTTTAATCCATTCTTAAGAGATTAATCTAAGTCCATTCCAATTACTTAATCTGGGCCCATTCTACATAATTAATTAGGCCCATTACATTTTAAATCCAAGCCCAGTTCATCATCATATTTTTCAGCCCACTATTAAATAAATTTCGGCCCGTAAAATACACTTGACCCGGCCCATTTAATTTATCTTAAATTATTGGCCCAACTGAATTAGTGAAATAATTTTGGGCTTCGTCTACTGGGCTCGGCCCACTCGATTCAATTTACCCGGCCCATTCTATAAAGTGACTCCCATGGCCCAATAACTAAATAAATTGGTACGCCCATGTCTAATTTTTACTATGGCCCAATACAGTAACCCATTAACTCCCAATTAAGTTAAACTTAACTTAAAAACTTAAAAACCTAAATCTAAATCCCAATTCCCCAACCAAATCGGCACCCCCATTTCTGCCTTTCCCTAACCTTTCACTCCCCCTCACTCACTAGATTCTGGGTCCCTCCGGTCTCTCTCCCTTCTCAGGCGAATCGCCGGCGGCTAACCATGGTAGTCGTTCTCCCCCTTCTCTCGAATCTTCTTCTCTCTCGTTTCTCTCTTAGAATACGCGACACACACTCAGATTAAACAATCAACTCATCTCTTTCTCCCTTCTTTCAATTCGAATCGGTTCTTCTATCTCTCGGTCCTCTCTCGCTCGTTCTCTCTCTATGTCCTCGAGCTCTCTCTCGCCGGTGCCTCCTCCCAGACGACATGCAGCAGCTCACCGGTCGCCGCCGTCTTCTAAGTAGACCTTCCGGTTATTATTCTTTATAATTTTAGAGTGAAATGCTTTTATTTGGAGGTTTAACATTCTGCATGCTCCAATTTTTCTTCCTAAAAATGTGTTCTTTAATATTCTAAATGGAGTTGGGGTTTTGTTTTAGTATGTGTTCTTTGGTAGAAGTCTAGTTCAAATATGACCTTCAAAATCTGATTTCTCTCTTCTTTTTTCTGTCTTGGCCGGGAAATTTGAGGGTTAGGTGGAGAAGGATTTAGCCAGGGTTCTGAAGCTCCAAGGGTTTGGTTTAGTAGGTAATATTATCTGATTTGTTCTTATTTGACTGAGGGAGATATTTTGGTGTTTGTCTTGTTCTGAATCTGAATATTAAGTATAGCTCTATGTTCTAAAGTCTGTAAATGGTGCAGGAATTGTTCTAGATTGATAAAATATATATATCTGTATTCTGAATTTCTGAAAATAATTGTATAGGTCTGGTATTCTGGAATTTGAACTTGTTTTCCAAGTTACGTTTATGTTCTGGAGTGAATATATATATATTTATATATATTCTGAATCTATAGGTATAGGTGTAGGTTCTATGTTCTGAAATAATATGTTTAGGTTCTGAAATTCTGAAAATATAATTGAAGTTTCTATGTTCTGCAGTTTGAACTCACTTTCTAAACTCTATACACAGTCATTAATCTATATTCTGGTTACATGTCATGTATTAAAATTCTGAGGTATAAGGATATGTAAAAATGTTTTGCTAACATGCTTTCTCATGGTTCTATGCTTACAGTTAGCTAAATCCTTGAATTTAGGTACACTTAGAAGCTTTTGAAAGTTTTCATACTGAACATGATAAGTTCTTCCTTTCTAAACATATTTAGGTTCTAAAGAGATGGTGAAGAAAGCAGATTATATAATTACACTAACTTTAATCTTATAGTTTCTGAAACTTAGTTTAGAAGAATGTTTTGAACTAAGTTCTAAAAAGTAAAGCTTAAAGTATGAATTGTATACCTTACACCTTAGGATTTGAATGTTTCTTTGTTGGAATGAAAGCTTGGGCAGAACTTCTCCGAGTATGCTCCAAGTGTGAGTGAGAATGAATTTCTAAATTGGGTATGAGGGAGCTTCTAGTTGTTTATAAAGAATGGTTTAAGTATACATATTGTTTTCGGTATGTAGGCACTTTATTGCTTTTAAAATCTTTGAAAAAACTTCCGCCTCATACCTATACAGGTTTGCAGTTATAGCTTTTAAGTCTATATGCCCATTTACTATTAGATTATCACTGTGCATCTCTGAACTCTTGACTTATGGGGCTTGCTAATGATTTTCTGTATTGCAGGTTGGAGCAGGGTGAGGTTACGTTGCTTCTACTTCTTCCTTGCTGAAGACTTTCTGCAGCCTTTTTAGACTTTCCTTTGTTTAATATTTCCTTACTTTTGTTAAATAAGCAGTTTATAGGCTGCATGCCTATTGTAGTCTTAACTTGTATTATGTCAAGTTATTATGTAATGTAGGGAGTTGTTCCTTCAATACAATCTTATACACCCCTTTTTATAAGATATCGTGTATATATATATATATAGGTTTGTATGCATATCACTTTACTATGTGGTGTAGGCCATTATTTGTAACCTGTTTGTTGTCTTCTTTATTTATTATATGTTTTGTATTTATTTTGTAGTCATCTGTTTGTGTATATCTATTTGATATACCCATGTAATGTTTACTGTAGCTACATTGTATACATTTTCATATTTTAAACTAAAATATTTGTAATGATAATATTAGTGCTTTGTATATTTGTACGACATGTGTGTGATAACAAACCCTTACCCTATAATAATCTATTATATATATATATAAATATATATATATATATAAATATATATATATATATATATATATATATATACTTATCTCATGTAAAGAATTGATACTACTATCTTGTTTGACTTATACAAGATGATATAAAATTCTTCATAACCTACTAGTATTTAAGATGTCACTAATTAATTTGTATTTTGTATTTAAGATGCTATTGAATAATTATACCCAACTTTTATATGATATATATATATATATTTATATATACCATCTTATAATCATCTTTTCAAACATTAATATTTTCTTTGTAATATGTTGGATTAATTTATCAATTATCTGTAACAAATAAATCAATGATCCCTTTCATGCATCATCACTTTATTAATACAAGTAATATATATCTCTATAGCATA
Organism: Leonotis leonurus; assembly: GCA_026898415.1. Classification (NCBI taxonomy): domain Eukaryota; kingdom Viridiplantae; phylum Streptophyta; class Magnoliopsida; order Lamiales; family Lamiaceae; genus Leonotis; species Leonotis leonurus. Next base: position 110,197 of record JAPKLX010000508.1, on the reverse strand, counting down.
TAAATGTATTACTACTTTGTTTTAACATCTTTTTAGGTAATTATTTAGTATCTAACTAAAGCACCATAATTTATAAAAATACGCACGAATAAAAGCTACTAATATCGATTAGCTAATCGATATTTTTAAACTTTTTATAATGAAATTTTCTTATCCTGATTTTCAGTATATGATAACTACTAGTAGAATAGCGGGATATTACAAATAATGTCTAGAATAATTTATTGAGAATTTTCCAAGCACTAGATATGAACTTTCAAAAATTTAGTAGTTAATGGAGTTTCAAAGTTTATATATATATGTGGATGCTATTTAGTTTAAATGATGATGCATTGGAGTTTATTAAGTAGTATTAAGCATGAGTAAATCAAGAGATTAGAGATAGAATCACTCTTACATTAAGATCTTTAATTTTCAAGAAGAAGGGCATGATTAAAACTTACACATAGAGATTTTATTTGTTTGATTTAATATGATATTTGAGATAAAGAATGAATATAGTGGCTAATGTGAATTTATGGGATTTTATTAGCCAAGTATGTAAGAGTTAGAAATTGTTAGTTTAGTATGTAAAGAAGTGATGTAATAATATAAATAAGATAAGTGATGAATGTAATGTTAAGATAGAAGGATGCAAAAGCCGAAGAAATTATAGTTATACTAATTGATAATCAAGTAAATTACAAGAAGAAGAATGAGATTATGAATTGATGATTCCATAGAAAAGAGTAAGATTTCTTATTCTTAAATGTTCTATTTATGAAAGGTTCAGCTGAGAAAGAGAAAGAAGAAAAGAAAGAAAGAGACGAAACCTCGGGTTAAATAGATTAAACCCTTCAGGTGGGCTTTCTAACCAAAGAATGCACGTGCTAAAGAATTATTTATGTTTTGAGATGGTTATTATGTTTATAGATGTTGACTTGCCTGTTTTTGAGCATGTTGCATGTACCTATCTACAACAGAATTACGATATTGGCCCTATGCCGGACGAGCTGCCGGTAAGGGTTTGTGTGCACATTAGACCGTGAGCCGGTGAGCGGACTGGCCGGTCAGAGTGTTTGAGAGGGAGGCCTACCTCTCAACACTAGAAAGTAGATATGGTATCATAGATTTAAGATATATGTCTGCAGACACATTTGATGCATGTTCAGTTTTTATTGTTTTCAGAAAGAGAAGATATATGTTTTAAGAAGTGTATGCAGGTTATTTTCTTAAAAACCCTGTATATGCTAAAGTTGGCAAGTCCATCATATAGCTCTAAGAGCAAGTTTTAAATGTTTTGGCATGTGTCCACTGAGTGCTTTATGTACTCACGCCCTGCATGTGTTTCTAAACATGCAGGTTGAGCTGGGAGATGGCGATGGAGCTGAACACTGTAGTTATTTTGACATGTAAACTATTGAGTGGGTTATGGTTTTTTGATGAACTTGGTTGAAACATACTTTGTAAGCCCCGAGTTATATGTCTTCATACATATAACTCATCCACTCTTCCTGTTGCAGAACTCGTTCCTTTTATGTTGTTAAGTTGTATGTTGATGCCATTATGTTTGGTTAGCTTATGAAATCCATGTCGATGGTTTCTTTGTGAATTACCATGTTCTGCCCTTTTTCTTGGTGGTTTGAGTTTTACCTTTGGTAAATTGAAACCCAAGTGCATAAATTGTATGAGTTTTGTTTTCGTTAGAAACAGGGCAGCAGGTTGAAACCCTTTTTCCGTGCGTCTCATCTATCCGAATTCAAGTAAAATGGGTACCATTTCAAAGATCTTTTCAATACCTTTCTAACGGTTCTTTCGGATCTCAATTCGGAGTCCGAATGAGTAAGTTATGAGCTTTTGAAGTTAAAGTGTCAATCCTGCCCTGAAATTCCTGCGAAAACTTTGACTCAATTTATCCTTGAGATTAAACTTCATTTCCAAAAGTTTCCTAAGTTAACCGAGTCATGGCCTAATTACTTAACTAAGAAAGGGTTAAGAAATTGGGCTGTGACACTATGAGTGCATTTTCTCGCTCAAAGACAACAGTTTAGATTACGACAATGGCTTTTATCCCTACGACAACGCATTTTGTTAAAAACCCTTGTCGTTTCTATGTTGTCGTATGCCATTTTTCTTGTAGTGTTTGAATTTTAAAATTCTAGCCGTTGTTGATTGGCGTAAGATTGATTGTAGATTGCCAATCAATGATATCCATCATATCTGTTCTTGCGTTGTAGAAACGTTGACTCAATCTTCTAAGTATGGAAGGCAGATTGCTAACGGTTACTTTCCTTCCTTAAGTCAATCGTGGATTCTCTTCCCAAACCCTATTGGATGGGCTTCAAAAATGACGTGGCAAAAGGATATGATGTGTAGGATGATGTCATCAGGTGGTTTGATGAATCTATCGATCTGGTGCTTCGTTGTGATCATCGATCTGGTCGGTGATCTGGTCGCTGTCTGTTACAGCAGATCGATTTCTTCTTGGCGTGAAGTCTTGGTCTTCATCCTATACTATTTATAGAAATGACTTCTATAGGAATAATTCCTTTACATGCTAAGTCATCTCCTAATCAGTTCTCTATCAGAATTCACTTTTTATGTAGTGATCTATTAACACGTTGAACAGTTTAACTCTAAAAGAACTAAGTGTGTTTCGAGAGATCATCATCAAAACTAAAATACTTTAGGGTTCCCAACAATTTCCCCCTTTTTGATGATGTCGAAACCACACTTTACAATTTTATCCTAATAACTCATTAAGAGTGATCTGGTTTGATAGTCAGATTGATTAGTTATCGTTATTAGGTTATAACGATTAAAAGCACTTTATATGTGTTCTGGACAATAAGTCTTTGTCATCAGAAACTTAAATGATCTTCATTGATAGGATGCAAATAAAGGTTTACAGTTCATCAAAACAAAGATAGGAATTACAGATAGTAAAGATATGAGAAATGGTTATCTATCTGCTCTTCCTCCTTTCTTCTTGCTACTTTTTCATTTTGGCCCTTGTCTCGTCAGAAATAAGCTGTATGCTCTCATAAACCCCTTCCCTGACTCTTATGTAATCTGGATCTTCAGCATCTATCTTATATCCTCTGTTCTCAGCAAGCTGGTTTATGAAATTGAACAGATAGGTCTTATCAGGAAGCTTGGTGCCAGGAATTTCAGGACATTCTCTGAATTCCCTCTCTGGGGCAGTGATGGTGACCTGGGCTCTTGCAGCTGCTTCTCTAATCGCTTGCACCAGGTCTTTGGCATCGTTCATGTCTAAGTATAGGTTAAAACTTCATTGGGTGTGCCCTCGCAATATGCAGGCTCTCTGATGAAGTAGCGACACATAATGAAGCCGTATTTCAACCCCTCCCATCCGTTCTTCAAGTGATCTGGGACCCAGCTGGTCTCTCCTTCTTTTGTCTTATTTGACTTGATAGGAGCAGATGAGAACCAGCCAGATCCAGATCTTTTCTTCCTCTTTATTGGTTGACTTGATCTGCATGAAGATGATTTGGATGCTTTCTGTGTTGAGGCAGATGGTGGGCTGGGTCGATCTTGTGCTATCAGCTGCTCAGATTGAGCCTCTATCTTTTCATCCGTGGCACCAGATTGCCCCTTCACTACAAGAAATTTATAAATAGATAACACCACATAGATAACGGTATTTTTAATATACCGTTATCTATGAGCGTGTTTTTCAAATAGATAACAGTTAGTGTTATCTATATTAGTGTAACTTATGTTAATGATAACAGATTTTAATAAATCGTAATCTATATTATTGTAACTTATGTTATTCTATGACCCAATTAGGAAGTACAAGAAACCAATATTTTAGTTTCAGCATTCACACTTCTCCCTTTCCATTTCTTCTTCTTCGATTGATTACTCGAACCTCACGCAGGGCAACGCCTACCACTGATTCCATCGAGCTTGAACATCATCGCCTCTCCTACTCCCTCCGCCAAACCCGTTGTCACTGCTGCTCGATGAAGTTTGGAACAATAGTAACGTATTCTCTCCTCCGGCGAATTGAGCAGGTTAGTTAGCTTGAACAAAATAGGATTGATGTATGGCTTATTTAGTTAATTTGATAGTGCAATTTCAGGGCAAATTATTTCAGAAAGAATGAACCAACTTTATGCTCTATGCTCTATTGGCATGTTTTATGTTTTAGTTGTGTAGGTTGTGGACTAGTGTTAATGGTCTCAATAAAAGTATGAAAATGGTGAAAACTAGTTGTACCCTACTACAAAACTCATAACCCTTTGCAAACTCAATATTTTTTAGCGCCGTTTATTTGGTTAGAAACTAGACTCAGTTGGCTTTCCATTGGTATATGAAACAGCCCCTTTTAAATAACCAATAAAAACAGTTTATTGGTTGAAGTTGTCAGTTTTAATTCAAATTCGCGTAAGCATGTTGCAGTTCGGCAACCTTCATTTAGAGCATCATAACTCTCTCCAAATTTCATATTTTCGAGTGTCGTTTTTTTTTTGTTGGAAACTAGACTTCCTCGGCTTTCAATCGGTATATGAAACAACCAATCATTCACTGCCAATAAAAATAGTTTATTGGTTGAAGCTGACGGATTTACCATTAAACAACATATAGCAGAACTTTGAACGGCCATAATTTGGTCTAGAATGGTCACTTTGAGGTGTTCTCTTTTGGGTTTCAGAGCATCATAATTCTCCTCAAACTTAATATGTTGGAGTGCCGTTTTTTTGGTTGGAAACTAGACTTCATTGACTTTCCATCGGTATGGGAACAACCCCTTATTCGTAAACAATAAACTTAAAAAGGATTGAATTTAGGAGGTGAAAAAAAGAAGATGATGATAAATGACATTTTTAAGTGTTGGTTGTGAATAAAAAAAACTTCCTTTACCATATGGAAAATGAACTGACGGCGTCCCCGTGCTCCCTACCATAGATAAAAAAAAACGTACCGGAAAATGCCCAAAACGTTTTTATCTAGATAGAATACGTATTTTGCTATTTATTTATTTTTCCGGCAGCCAAAGTGGTTATTCGTGCTTCTTAGAAAGAAACTATATATATATATAGTTATTTATTATTATAAATTGATAATTTGGAAATATATTTGAGCCTCAATTTTTGAACGAGTTAGTGAAATGGCAAATAGCAAGTACGAATATGTGAAGTCATTTGAGGTGGAGGATGAGATCATGCTGCCCAACATCATTGTTGTCTGTGTTGATGCACGTCAATTCTGCAGGTATAGTTTAAAACCTAAAAATTTATAGACGATGTGTTCATATTCATATCATATGGCTCCTTGTTTAAGATGATAGTCCTCTTGGAGCAGGTTTTCTGAAGTTCACGAGTTTGAGAAACCAAATGATAAAAATGTACTAGATTTGATGAATGAGTGTGTAGAGGCTGTTTTGGAGCATTTTCCAGATGTTATATTCTCCTATGGTTACAGTGACGAGTACAGGTAAATGACGACATATCTTGCGAACGAGTTTTTTTCCATTGTTTGGTCTATATGATACTTCATTGGTTCCTGCAGTTTCATATTTAGAAAGGAAACCAAGTTTTACCAGCGTCGTGGCAGGTACACGTTTCATTCACTATTGTGGTTAAAAGCTTTCCTGATAGTTCATGTGCTGTACAAATCGTTCCTCTGTCTAAATTAGGATCATGATAGTTGACCAAAACTTATACTTGCAGCAAGATACTCTCCCTTATTGTATCTTTCGTTACATCCACTTATGTCACCAAGTGGAAGGCATTTTTCCCTCAGAGGGATTTAAAATATGCCCCTTCATTTCGGGCTCGAGTTATTTGTTGTGCATCCGTGGAGGTTCTTCAAGAATATCTTTTGTGGCGACAATATAACTGTAAGCTAATTTTACTTTTTCCTTTGGTGCAAATCTTCATGTCTAAATCATAATGCATCTCTTACCTTGTAGAACTGTCATTGATCTTCTGGTTTGCTGAAACAATATACGAAGTTCATGTCATGCTAGGCATTGTGATCCGTTATTCTTTTGGCAGGTCACATAAATAACCAGTATGATACTTGTCTTTGGAAGCTGATTAAAAGTGGAAAGTCTAAAGAGGAAGCAGAAGAAATGTTGAAGGTATATTTGGTATTGTTGGAATTTCCTATAATTTTTTCTTGTCTTTCTATATGTTGAGAGTTCATGATTGAAGTGAAAAACACAATTTTAGGGGTCTCTTAAGCAAGACAAAAATGAATTGCTTTACCAGCGATTTAACATCAACTACAAGAAAGACATTCTGGTGATGTTTCGCCAAGGTACATGCATTCTCAAGACAGAGGTAGTTGCTAATTCATTTTAATTTCCCCCCTTCATTATTTCTTTACCTTTGTGTACTATATAACTGAAAGAAAACGACTGAACTTCTACTTGTTGCTTTGTTAACAAGAATGAGTGTCAATTTTCATGTTTTACTAGAAGACTTGAGCTTATTGGTTTTTGTTCATGTGGTTAATGCTACATCAACTCGTTAAACTATTCAACTGATGTGGCTAGGTTGTAGATGTTGTAAAATACAAAGATGATGAATGTCCTATGAAAAGACGAAGGAGGAAGGTCATAACAGTCCACTCGGAGAATATTGCCTCAAAAAGATTTTGGAATGAAAAACTATGCCTCTTGAAAGAGCTGGGTCAGTTTACTGAAGATTTAAGCAAAACTAAGCCCGAGTATATCAAGTCTTTCCAATACGAGAGCAAATTGATGTTGTCCACTTGGGTTGTTATACGCATTGATGGTTGTCATTTCCACAGGTGAGTACATACTTGAAGGGGTGATCCTAATTTTTATTAGATTTGACTCGATCATCTTCTTTGAGGAAGCCTCACGATCACATATTTTTGTACTATAACACGAATTGGCTTTATCTTGTTGGGTTTATGGTATATTTTCCGACGTCCATGAATTTGAAAAGCCAAATGATGCGCAAGCACTCTATCTAATGAATGCATGTGTTGTTGCTGTGCTGGAAGAGTTTCAGGATATTGTATTCGCTTATGGCGTTAGTGATGAATACAGGTCATTAATCAGTTTGGTGGTATGTTCAGTTTTGTATTAAAGAAAGACTCACAGCTCTATCGAACATGTGGCAGGTATCTCTTCTGCACTGGCAACTTGTAGCAGTTACAGGTGGTTATTAGTAAAAGACTATTGAATCTAATGTCTTTGTTTCAAATATCTTCATTTGTGGTGCAGTAAGATAGTTTATGCTGTTGTATCGTTCTTCTCTTCAGTGTATACAATGAGATGGAACAAGTTTTTCCCAAATAAAAAGATGAAATACCTACCATATTTCGATGGCCGTGCTGTTTGCTACCCATCCTATGAGATCATTAAAGATTATCTAGCTTGGAGACAAGTTGATTGTGAGATTTTCTTCTTTTTTTTCGTTAATCGCTTAATCCTCTGTATATTCCCCGACTTTACATGGAAGCACCATTCTCCTGATATAGTCAGCTACTCACTTCAGATGATAGATATCTCCATATTCACATTTTGTACTATATAGAAAAGGGCTGACCTTTGTAATCGTAGAATTGTCACTCCCGATCTGCAGGTCACATCAACAATCAGTACAACACTTGTTTCTGGCTTCTTGTGAAGTCCGGAAAGAGCAAGAGTGATGCACAAAGTTACTTGAAGGTACTCCCTCAATCAGTTGACAAGGATTTGATATATCTGGTTGTTCATTTAGTAATTCTCATAACTTTATCTGTACAGTTCGAAAATTAAGAATTGAGTTTTTGAAATGAAATAGAAAATGACAGTGTTTAGCTGGGAACAATTCTCCATATGAGTCTTTTGTTCATGAAGCAAAACTTTATCTCACGTTTATGAGGGTGTGGAGAAAGACATCGGATTATCAATACGATCTCAACACTGGATTATGCTTAACGACTTTGAGTTCATAAGGAAATATATATATATATATATATATATGAGAGAAAACTCACTTTCACACTGAGAATGAATTAATGTAGCCAAAGCTGACCTTTAGGGATTGCTTCAAGAATATTCGAGATTTCAACCATTTTCATATTAATCTTGTGTTTATTCACTGCAATCTTCTAATTTTCAAGATTGGCATGTTCAAAACTGAATATCATTGTTCGTATTTCTGATTTACAGGGGACACAAACTCAGGAGAAAAATGAACTTCTAGATCGACTCTCTGGAGTTATCAACTATTACAACACACTGCTGCCAATCTTCCGTCACGGGTCCTCTGTTTTATGGGACAAAGTGAAGACTCTCTCTCTCTCTGCACCTTAAAAACTTGATTTGATTATTCATTATCTGGAGCCTCAAGGCGAACTAGGTGATCTTCTTGTACCAACTACCAACACTTATCAATTTTGTTGCACAATCTGTGTTGTAGGAGACAAAGATGGTGGGAGACGAAGAAGGTGCTACTGGTAAATCTCGCAGGATAGTAGTTGTAAAACATTGCAATATAATTGAGAATGACTTTTGGGAAGCACACCCTCAAATACTAGAGGAGTTGCTGCACCTCCAAATGGCTGCTGTCTAAATAGTTTGGAGTCCATTTTTTTTTGTTTCAATTGAACTGTTTACTTTGTTTATCAAGGAAGTTATTGTGACATGAAATGCTTGTTTCGATCTATTTTTAACTTGACCACATACACTTTAGCTTACTTTTATTTAATTATTACTATTATTAAATTAATCACTTCATATTGTTTTTCGAATAACTAACCTTGCAATGCTTCATGCTTACTGATTTATTGTACCATCACCAATGAATGCTGACAAGTTTGGGGTCTGCTTATCCAGCTGTACATGGAGTTCAATATCCCATGACTTATCCTGGAGGAATGATGAGTAATCGTCCACTTGGTGGTCCATCAGGTTTTCTGTCACCATCTACTGCAAATAGCCATTCTGCAGCATCTTCAAGTGTCAGCACTAGCTCAGGGGGGCAGAATGAAGGTTGTTGGAATTATTAACCTAGCAATTTTTTGTGTATGTGTGCATGCGTACTCTTGTTCTGTAGTCAAGCATTTAAGGCCTGAACAATTCTCCTTGAAAGCGGGTCCACCTGGAGCTAATTTGTTTATTTACCACATTCCTCAAGAATTTGGTGATGATGAGCTTGCAAATGCCTTTCAGCATTTTGGCAGGGTGTTGAGCGCCAAGGTTTTTGTCGATAAAGCAACTGGAGTTAGCAAATGTTTTGGTATGATTATTCCCGAGTTATTATTGACCTGACTGCTATTGCACCATGTATTTACCTTTGTATCGGGTTTTGCCTCCAGGATTCGTTAGTTATGATTCACCAGTGGCAGCACAAAATGCAATTAACATGATGAATGGCTATCGTGTAGCTTGTTTCTAGTTTTTGATTATATGCCACATGAATTGGCTGGCCTTTATTCGAGTCCCAGCATCAAGTTTACGAAGCCTCAGGTATGATTCTTGCATTGTTTTAGATGTTGTCTCTTGTTTTTGAAAATTCATTCTAAAATTTTTGAGTTCTTTCCTTTTGATACTATAGGTCAAATGCTTTATACATTGCTAAATTTTGTGGTTTAATCTTTTCTTTTTCTTGTTGTAACTATTATGTATTCCTTTATGCCTTTTCTCTTTCCATTTTTGAATATCTTTTAGAAGAAATAAAGGTGAGATGGATAAAGAGTTCTGTGTTTGCCCTCAGGTATCTTCTCTCTTGCTGTTCTGATCTTGCTAACTATTATGTATTCCTTTATGCTTTATACAATTTTGAATATCTTGCTGTTCTGATCTTGTTAACAACTGGTATCTTCTCTCTTTTTTATGTGCATTTTTATCAAGATTTTCTTTTCGATATGCTCTGTAATTAATAAGCTTCAGCTCAATTTCAATTAAAATGATTAACCAAATATGCTTATTTTGTGCTATCTCATCAACGCTGATAGTTTTTTTGTGCACGTTGATCCAACAAAGGGTAAGTCAAGACTTAACTTTTTATGAGTTACTGACTGGTATGCATTTATCATTTAACTAGAAGTACAATTTTATGTTATGTTTTATGCCTTGCATGCTTAGTAGAACTGATTTAAATGACTTTGTATCTGTAAAGTTTGGACAAGTTGGTGTTGGTGACAATACAGATCACTGCTCTCCAGTTCAAGTAAAATTTACACTTGATCAGGTGCATTCTTGATCTCCCTCAACTGCATGACTTTAATTGCCAATAACACTATCTAATTTTGACTTGTTATTTCACCCCTTTACAATGGTTTATGACTGATTCTCCTTTCCTTTTTTATTTGATTTTTGACTTGAATTTTTGAACCGGCAGAAAGTAGTAAATATCTCATGTGGATAGATGCATACAATTGCTGTGACGGATAGACAAAATGTATTCTCATGGGGGAGGGGTACCAACGGCCAACTCGGGCATGGAGATACTGTTGACAGGTAACACTTCACTACTTCTCCTTTCCTAGGTTTAAAAGTTCCCATCATTCTATAATCACACATGTATTTAATTTGTAAATCCTTCCTAAAAGTATATGTTTAGAGTGCTCATAAATCAAAACTTGAAATATTTATGATATAATTTCTTGAATGATGCTTTATGTACACTTGTTTTCACTTTGATGCTCTCATATTTTGTCTATTTGTGTGTGGAGTAGTTGTTTCTAAAATTTTAATCTTTGTGTTTATTGATTATTATTTAATTGCATTCATATTACTTTTCAGGTACAATGTGATGAAGAACTTTTTTTATGAGTTTCATGGATGATATTAGTGTTGGAAGATATTTTGACATATATTTAGGTGCAATGTGAAGACAAACTATGACTTATAAAATGAGTATTCTTTTGTTTCAAGCACATTTGATATATTTGGCTTGTACATACTTTTGTTGAATATTTGCATGGTAGTAAATATTTTAAGCAGGTTTAATATGATATTATTTGGTGTCTTTCGTTATATTATTAATTGATATTTTTCAAATATAAATTGGATGACAAAAGAAATTTGAATATTTAAGATAACGATACAAAATCGTTATCTAAGTGACCAAAAGTGTAATCTAAAGAAACAATACATAATATATTTTACAAGCATTTTATAACGGCAAATAACTATTATCTATATGATTAAGAAACGCTTTCTAAACTAACAATACAAAGTGTACAAAATACATTACATAACGCCTACAACCGATATATATACCTTTAAATAGATTACGCTAACAAATCGTTATGTACGTGGAACAAAAATGTAATCTAAGTGTACAATAGATTACATAAAAGTATGAATGGATAGCGGTTTTTACTGTTATGTAAAGTGTATATAGATAACATGTATATTGCGTTATATTTACATTCTAAACCGTTATCTATTTAAAGCATAGATAACGGTGCCGAGCGTTATCTATGAGCGTGTGCACATAAATTACAGCAGTATATATAACACATTTTTGCACGTATAGATAACGGTATTTCGCCGTTATCTATGAGCGAATTTCTTGTAGTGCTTGCCCTTCTTAACTACTATCTCCTTGCCTTTCTCCTTCTTTTTCTCCTTTCCCTTCCTGGATCCTTCCCCCTTTTCGACATCATCAACATACAGATTGATGAGTGCATTGAGGGATGTGATCTCCTCCTTCATCTCCTTTACTTCCTTTTCTGAATCTATCTTTTGTGAAAGCAGGGAAGTGATGTTGAGGTTAGAGTCATCGATCTGCTTCTGTAGTGATGTTTTGGTTTTGATCAGGTCAGCTTTGTAGCCTTCTTGGTCTTCCTTGATGATCCCAATCTCATCAAAATAAGAGTCTATTAGAGTCTTCGTTGGATAGTGCAGTTCACTCAATTTCCTCTCCACAAAGTTCTTCCCTTCGTTTTCAAATTTTCTGAACATTGCTCTGGTTTCTAGGTTAGCAGCCTTGATTACTTCACCAGTAATGCCATCTGTCTGCTCCTTGACAATAGCATGGACCATGTCCTTCTCTTTCTTTGCAAATTCAGTAACAATCTTGTACATTTCATTGATTTTAAGCTCCATGGTGGCCAAAGTTTGATCTATCTGGGCTTTTCCTTCCTCCGCAGCTGATCTGTCGTCATCCATTTTCTTACTCAATTCCTCAAGCTTTAGTCTGCAGATTCTTCTCAAATCTGAGTCCACCTGGTCTACGTGGGACTTCAGATGATTGTTAAAATCAGTGAGAATTTGAGTGGCCTGATCTTGTACTGTGGAGAGCGTTCCATACATGTATTTATCTACTTTAATGGAAATTAAATCCTTCACTTGTTCGTTGGACAGTGATTGATGCTGGGTCGTGAATATGTCCTCCAAGTTTGTCGTCTCCACGTACTCTTCCATTGTGGCTGCGACAGCAGGGGTGTAGATATTGTCAGTAAGTTTTCCTTCCACCTTCTGTCCAGCTAGTTCATGCTCCTCTTGTGGATAATTGACCACTGCGATCTGAAATTTGCTTGTCTTGGCTGGTTCCCCCTCAGCCTGTGCAGTGGTTTCCACGATCTATTCTCCAGCATCAGCCATGTGCTGATCTGGTTCTGATTCTGTTATTGCTGCACCCGGTTGGTGAGCATCAGTAAGTTCATCTTCAACTCTTTCAACTTCTTCAACCACTTCCTCATCAGTCACACTATCAAAAAATTGTAGCATCCCAGCTTTCTCATACATAGATCTCAGATCGATCTGGAGCTTTTGAGCTTCGAGCTGAGCTATTGCCAGTATACTCTGAGGGAATGATTCTCTCAACTCTGTAATAGAGGAGACTTTGAATATGTTCAAAAAAGTTGCTTCTTCAGCTTTGAGTGTGTCCATTGATTTGGTTTTGAGTAGGGCATCTAGGACGTAGAACTCCTTGTCCTTGATGAGGAGCAGTAGTTTTACTCTCTTGGCTGCATCATAGCTCTCAGCCGTGAGCTGGATGCCTGGAAATAACTTGAGTACAACTCGATCTGCTTCTGCTTCTAACAGTTTCACAACTTTCTCTACTGTTTTCTTCTCCACATCCTCTTCGGAGGATTCATCTTCTCCTTCTTCTTCCTCATCAATCTACTCCAAAGGTTCAGCAAATCATGGACTTGCAGTATGAGCTGGTGAAAAGTCATTTGTTTGACTTGGGTCCATGGAGGAGATGGGGACAACATCCTCTGGTGGCCCCCCTACTAGTATCTCCTCATCCACAATCTCTTCCTCCTGTTGAGGGATGGTAGTTTCTTTAACCTGGACTTCCTCCACAGTTTCAGACAACTTTTGTATCTTCCTTCTCTTGGGTTTTGGTTGTTGGGCTGCGGTGGAGGCATCTGTGTCCACAGAGCTGGCTCTCCTTGTAACTCTCTTTGTAGGGGTCCTTTCGACTTGTTTCTCTTTTGTTACTTTGGACTTTGTAGACTTCTCAGCTGGAGCAGATGGTGGAACCCAGATTAGGTTGGAGCTTCCCATCTCTATTAGCGCGTCGGCAAAAACAGGGTCTGTTACCCTTGCAATCAGATTGGCAGAAATGCCCATAGACATTTCAATTTGGTGTTGGTCCTTCGGAAAGCGCAATCGGGTGTTGAACTCAACAGAGGTATCCCATTTGTGCTGTTTGAAGAATGACTCCAGCATATAGCTAATTTTGGTGGAGTGTCTTAAACTGCTCCTTCTCACCTCAATTCCAGGACTTGCTCCCTTAATGAAGGTGATCATCTTGGCCTCCTTTGCCAATAGATCGAAGAGGATTATGCTCCAGTTCACCGGTAGATTCAGCACGACAGCTGCTAGAATCTTGAACTTTTCGGGAGTGACTTGGTCGTAAGAACCATTGTGGTTCAAGAAAATTCTTTGGACGAATTCAAAAATTATCTTGAATTCTGGTACAAGAAGTGCCCTATTGAACATCTTGTTTGTGTAGCGAATGGGCACTACCATCACCATCTCTATCACGTCCTGAAGTTGTTCTTCGGTAATGTCTCCCAGAGTGAGACCTTCATCCTTTAACTGGTAAACCTCATCAATAATGTTTAGTACATTATAGGTAGTGTTGCTGATGGTGTTGCCTTTGCTGACCCTAATTGTAGCTTCATTCCCACTTTTCTCTCCTTGCTACGAGAGATAAAAGACCGCAACTTCTTTTAGTAGAAAGTGGACAGGGTGTGTAGTAATTATGTTGTGAAATCCTACAAAGGAATCAAAACAATAGATATGAGCACTATCCTTCCATCAATGAAGTATAAGTGTTCAAATAGAAATGTACAGAGTATATAGTTCAACACAACAATAAAAGTGCAAAATAGATGAGGGCGGGATTTTCAAAACGAGTTCAAGAGATTTTCAGAGCATTCAAAGACAATTAAAGGAAACGTATAAATTGAAACCTTTGCAGTGCTTAACAAGGTCGAAGGCCTTGTCCAGTTTGTGAAAACCAAAAGTGTCGAGAACAGCATAAGGATCTTGGTGAATGTATGGTTTCAAAAAGTTTACTTACTCAAGAAATAGAGAAGATTTGGGTGCCATATTGGTAAAAACAGATATGGTTTTGAAGATTTGAGAGAGTTTGGGAGGAAGAAAATTTCGCTAAGTGTTTAAGGAAGAAAAAAAGTGTATGTGATAGTCGAACCGCCTTATCAAAATGTATATATAGATAGATAAGCTATAAGAGAGAGTAATATTTTAATTGATTTTCTTCCCTTTTTCAGCTTTCTCCCACCTCTCCGTGTTATAGACTTATGGTCTATTATTTTCTCTTCTCTGCGTTTGATACACGCGCTTGATCAACTGCTGCAGTGAGGCGCGTGTTTGTATCACCAGTTGATTTTCTTTCTTTTTCTTGGTTTGGTAAATATCTCCTCGATCACGTTTCCCAAACACTGTACTTAATCATCAAAATAGAAGATTTGGTATATGATGTCAGAATTTAGATACATAGGCTAAAAATTAATCGCCGTATCTTTTTGACTTTCCCCCTTGACCAAGTAATGGGAATATTAAAATAAAAGAGTTTATTAATGTCCACGTGGCTGCTAGTCATCTGGTCCAGATCGATCTCCTAATTAACAAACTGTTGTTAACACCAATGATCTGTTTTATGTCACTTTTATTTGGACATTAATCTTGAGTAATGATCTGCTAATTATTCCGTATTGGAATTTATTCCATCTGTTTATTCTATTTAGATGATCTGGTGCTAATTCCCAGTTGGAATTTTACATGATCTATTTTCTATCAATCTAGTCTATATAAATCTGGTTTTAATTCCCTGTTGGAATAGTGAACTTGATTTGATCTACGTCAATCTGGTCCTTTCTTCAAGATTTAATAGTCCTAGTTTACCACAAAGCATCTTAAATCTTTTTTCTGGTAATGCTTTGGTAAGGATGTCAGCTCTCTGTACTTCAGTGTGAATTTTCTCGATATGTACATGTTTTCTTTCAACATGATCTCTTATAAAATGATGTATCACGTCCACATGCTTACATCTAGTATGTAAAACAGGATTCTGTGTGATAGCTATAGCACTTGAACTATCACAGAAAATGGGTATCTCCTTGACATCAATCTCATAATCTTTAAGCTGTTGTCTTAACCAGAGAATTTGTGCACAACAACTTCCAGCTGCCATATATTCAGCCTCTGTGGTTGATGTAGCAACAGATGTCTACTTCTTTGAGAACCAAGAGATCAACTTATTTCCTAAAAACTGACATGTACCAGATGTTGACTTTCTGTCCAGCTTACATCCAGCATAATCTGAATCTGTGTATCCAGTTAGGTCAAAGTTGTCTTCACATGGATACCATAATCCAATATGGGCCATTCCCTTAAGATATCTTAATATCTTCTTAGCTGCTTCCATGTGAGACTCTTTAGGATTTGCTTGATATCTTGCACATACTCCTACTGCAAATGTAATGTCAGGTCGACTGGCAGTTAGGTAAAGTAGTGATCATATGATCCCTCTATATTGATTAATATTAGCTGGTTTTCCCTCTAGATCAGGATCAATTTTCCCGTTGGTCTGCATTGGGATTTTAACTGGTTTACTGTCTTTAATCCCAAATTTAGTCAGCAGATTGTTGATGTACTTTTCTTGATTAATGAAAATACCATTTGGTTCCTGCTTGACCTGCAAACTTAAAAAGAAACTCATATCGCCCATCATAGACATTTGATACTTATTTTTCATAAGTTCAGCAAATTTATCACATAAATAGGTGGATTGAGATCCAAAAATGATATCATCTACATAGATCTGTACTAGAAGGATATTTTCTTTGATTTTGATGATGAACAGAGTCTTGTCAACTGATCCTCTTCTGAATCCAGATTCTAGTAGAAATGTTGATAATGTCTCATACCAAGCTCTAGGGGCTTCTTTGAGACCATAGACTGCTTTTGTGAGTCTGTATACTTTCTGATCTGGATCTGCTTCTTCAAATCCAGGTGGCTGTTCCACATAGACTTCCTGTTGGGAACCCCACAGATACTTTAAGTTTTGATGATGTTCTCACGAAAACACACTTGATATTATTCATGTTCTGTATTACTTCTATTTGGCTTTTATGGACCAGAAAGTTGAAGCAAGTCTTAACCAGAAAGTTGAAGCAAGTCTCAACCAGAAAGTTGAAGCAAGTCTCAACCAGAAAGCTGAAGCAAAACAACTTTAACAGAAAGTTGAACCAGAAAGTTTCAGACAGAAAATTGAAGAATGTCAACTGTAACAGAAAGTTGAATCAAAGAGACTTAAACCAGAAAGTTGAAAGATATCAACCCAGACAAATTGAACCAGAAACACTTAACCAGAAAGTTCAATCAGATCAACACTCATATACTGAAATCAGATGAAATGTCTCTGAAATCCCAAAGTCTCAACAAGTCCCTCGTGCCACAAAAGGAATAGAATCAATCAAGACCAGAAAAGGAAAGCTATCTGTCAAACGATCTGCTTACCATATTTGGAAGATTCTGTCAAACGCATTAGAAGGCAAGAGGAGATAATCTAGGGATCCACTTTCCTTGATTGATGAAATCACATTTACTTCAAATCAATCAAGTTCAACGGTCAGAATTTCAAATTCTGCACCTATAAAAGCTCGGAACAAAGATTGGCAGAGTACGTATGCGAATAAGATAGCTATATCATTTAAACCTACTCTGCCCAGAAATCATCTCATCCATCGAAGCATTTACTGAGAGAAGATTTCAACCAGATCGTGTTCCGAACCGTTCGTGATCATAATCACCCCTCGATTCAAGTCTGTCTTATCGAGAAAGGAAGGAGATCTTTGCTAGCTAGTAGTTTTCTAGTGGATTAACGTGAAGAAATCCTGTTTACAGTAGTTTTCTGTAAGTTGTAAAGGGACACGACCCTTATTCGTGCATAAGTTTCAATTAGGATTGCATTTGAAACATGTGGCTCGTTCTCAGCGAGTATAAATAAGAAGAGTATCCTAGTAGTGGATATCTAATCCAGTTTGGATTAGACCGTGGACGTAGGGGGTTTCCCGAACCACGTAAAATAACTGCGTTATTTACTTTCTGTATTTTCATTTCAATTGTTTTATTTACTATCTGTCATACTCATTCAAGCTGCATTCTTAATCAATCTTATAAATTCTTGGTTAAGTTTTCTAAAGGTTTTCTAAACAAGAGCACCGACTAAGTCCACCATTATTCCGCACACAATACACTGTTGGAGAATAAGATTACTCTTACTTTCTGCTTTGTATTACTCTCTCGAGAGATTTTGCTTGGACAGAACACGATTGATTAGATAATCGATCTGGTCTGACATATTGAGCAATCTGTAATACAGAAAGCTTAAATCTCTCCTTTTAATTAGTCAAGTAAACTGAAAAGTTTGTGTATTTGGTGTATTCCCCACCCCCCATACACCAAACCTAGCTCTTTCGGGACCAACAAGTGGTATCAGAGCAGTGGTTCATAAGACCATTGTTTTGTTTCACAAGGTTAACACCTACGTGGTCAACTTGAATAGATCTAGAAAATCTTTTTCATCATTTGCATCCTATCTGTCATTATGGAGTCATCTGTTATCAGGGCATGCGAAGAATTCTCCATCCAAGGCTACAGAGAGTGGAGTTTCAGAATAAAGATGTGTCTCAAGGCTCATCACTGCCTGATGTGGAAGGTAATTGAAGAAGGACCATTGGCCATTACTGAAGAAACAACTCGCATCACTGAAACAGGAGTTGTTAAAGAGGATGTACTCAAGGATCCCAGAAAATACACACATGAAGAAAGAAGAGAAGCAAATCTCAATGATTTTTCCAAAGGAGTTATTTCTAGTACTGTAAAAGGAGTCCATCTGGCTAAGATCCAAGATCTCGATACAGCCAAAGAAATGTGGGAAGCCTTGAGAGATCTCAGTCTAGGCTCTGAAGCAATGATTGAGAACAAGCTGTCCCTGGCATGTAACAAGTTCGATGAATTCAAGATGAAACCTAGAGAAACCATTGAGCAGATGAAGAACAGGTTCATTGAAGTACTACTTGAAGTTTCTGCCTTCAAAAAGAATAAGTACACACAGAGAGAGCAGAATCTCAAGATTCTTAGAGCTCTACCACCAAGCTGGGAGATTTATTCAGCTATGCAACCTCTACGTGCTGATTTTAATGACTTGTCCGTAGAAGCACTATTTGATCACCTAGCTGTTCATGAATGTGACATCAGAAGGATTCACGGACCAGATTATTCCTCCAGCAAGAAGAGTGAGAATAACTCAAAGAAGGAGAAAGAAACTGCCTTCAAAGCGAAGTGCAAAACAGATGAATCAGTAGCATCTGCCGCACCAGAAGAAGGAGGATATGATAAGTTACTCAAAGAATTCTCAATGATTGCTAAGAGAATGGACAAGATGGAAATCAGATCGAGAAAGTATAGAAGGTTCTACAAAGATAACAAGAGCAGATACCAGAAGAACAAAGAAGCAGAACGATCTGATGACAAAACAGAAAGTAGAGGTAATGTTAAAGTTACTAATCCTACTGACTATACTTGTTATGGTTGTGGGAGAACAGGCCATTTCAAAACAGATTACCCAGAATTATCTAAAAGTCAAAGAGAAGAACAGGCCATTTCAAAAGCTCAACGTAAAGCCATGATAGCAGAAGAAGACTATAGTAGCTCAAGCCATCTATCAGATAGTTCATCAGAGGATGATGAAGCATTCTTTGCCAATGAAGAAGAAAACTGGGATGAATGCTATGTAGGACTAGACAACGGTCTAGATGATGTAGAGGTAAATTCTTGCAACTCTAATTCTTCATATGATACTAATCTGGAACAGGAAATAGAAGATCAAGATGAATACTCTTGGGATGAAGTCAATGAGATGTTCAAAAGTTACTCGAGCATCAAGAGATTATTTAAAGAAGTAGTAGAAGAGAATGATAGGATGAAGAAAACAGAACATATACTGAGTACTGCTAATACCCAGTTCGTTGTTCAAATAGCTGATCTGGAAGAACAGATCAAAGGAAAGAACAATGACATTCACTTGCTAAACTCTAAGATCAAAGATCTCATTACAAGAAACAATGTTGCTGAAGAGAAGATAAAGAAAGGGAAGGAAATGATATACAAGAGTGATGAACGTGCCAAGCTGCTAATCAACCTTCAACAACAGGGTACATCTGGAGTATGATATCCAGGCCACTCAGAGAAGCTCTCTAGTACCATAAAATTCGTACCAGAAAGGAAACAAATACCAGACCAAGTGATAAATCTTAGAAACAAGAAAGAACAACCTCAGAGGATGATGGTGAAACAGACTGGCAACAGACAGTACCATCAAACAAGAGAACAACCAGCAGATTACACAGGAACAGAAGGGGTACACAACAAGAATGATGGAATAGAAAGATATCATCCATCTATATTTCATTCTATGTCAAAAGTTGATAATGATGGAAATATTATTACTTGCTATATTGCTGTCCCCAACCCAAAAATGTTCTGGGTTCGAAAGGGAACATTTGCTAATAACCAAGCACCCAAATATTGAAAGGGTAGCTAAGTGTAATTAATTGCAGGACCAGAAGACTGCAAGAAGGTACAAGATAGCAAAAGGTGCAATTTGGATCATAGATAGTGGCTGTTCAAAACACATGACATGTGACAAGAACCTACTATCAAACTACATAGAGAAACCAGAACCTCAGGTCACCTTTCGATGTAATTCAAAAGGATATACCAGAGGATATGGAAACATAAGAGTTGGCAAGACCACCATCACAAACATATCATATGTTGAGGGTCTTAGCCACAATCTGTTTTCTGTAAGTCAGTTCTGTGCTAATGGTAATCAGATTGTTTTTGATGCTAACAATTGTTTCGTGAAGAGCAAGGAAGGAGATGAGATACTTCTTACCGGAAAATTGCAGGATAGATTATATATTGTGCAATGGGACAACCAGATTGAGACATGTCTGGTCACTAAGACAATATCAGAAACTAGTTGGCTGTGGCATAAACGACTAAGTCATCTCAACATCAAGTCAATCAATAAGATTTCACGAGAGAAACTAGTTGAAGGGTTACCAGATCAAGTATATGACAAATCTGTTCAGTCTTCTACCAGAATCTTAGAGTTACTACATTTAGACTTATTTGGTCCAGTTAAGCCATTAAGTATAAATGGTAGAAAGTACACTCTGGTAATCATTGATGATTATTCAAGATTCACATAGGTAACCTTCTTATATAAGAAGAAAGAGACCTTGGAAAAGCTGCCAACCTTCCTCAACAAAATCACCAAGAAAAAGGAAGTTTCTGTTACAACCATCAGAACTGATCGTGGAACAGAATTCCTAAATCAGAAGATTGAGGACTACTGCAACAAGATGGGAATCACACATCAGACATCTGCAGCTAGGACTCCTCAACAGAATGGAGTTGTTGAAAGAAGGAACAGATCATTAAAAGAAGCAGCTCGCACAATGCTTAATGCAACCAGATTACCAAAGAAATTTTGGGCAGAAGCCATCTCTACAGCCTGCTATACACAGAACAGATCTGTAGTTACCATCAGACATGGGAAGACACCATACGAAGTCTGGAACAACAGAAAGCCCAAGATTCATTACTTACGCACTTTTGGTTGTTTGTGTAACATCCATAATAATGGGAAATCTCAGTTGAAAACCTTTGATAGTAAAGCTGACCCAGGAATATTCTTAGGATATTCAGATGTTAGTAAAGCTTATAGGGTTTACAACAAGAAGACTCATATTGTGAAGGTAACACCTCATATTGTCTTTGAGGAATCTTTTATCATTGACAGAGAGTTAAATGATGATCATACACAAGGCCAGAACAAGGATAAGAGAACAGAAGGAATTCTGCTAGAAGATATTCTAATCTGGAATGCAACAGATGATAACGATATTGATGTTCCATCTAATGCTGAAGCAATAAGCTCACAGCAAGGGGGAACAGAACATATCATTCTGGACCTTGACAGATCAATAGCTCCACCAGAAGGTAATCAACCAGAAGAATCAAGAGATACAAATGGTTGGAACAATAATCAAGAAATTGAAGAACCAGATGTTGACAATCCTTTTCAAACATCTCATCCAGAATTTGAGGACCCAACAAATGAACCAGAACCTGAGATATCAGAAGAAGAAATGACCAGCAGGAGGAGATGGATACAGGACAATCATCCTCCTGAACAGATTGTTGGGAACCCAGGTGATAGAGTAAGAACCAGAAGAATGCATGGAGAAAGTGCACTTCTCAGTTGCTACCTATCACGTGTTGAACCCTCTGATACTTATGAAGCACTCAAAGATGCAGACTGGGTCGTTGCTATGCAAGAAGAACTCAATGAGTTTAAGAGAAACCAAGTCTGGTACATGGTAGACAGACCAAAACATCAGGGAGTAATAGGTGTCAAATGGGTATTCAAGAATAAACGGGATGAGAACGGAGAAGTAGTCAGAAACAAAGGTAGACTTGTTGCAAAGGGATATAGTCAACAGGAAGGTATCGACTTTGACGAGACTTTTGCACCTGTTGCCAGATTGGAAGCAATCAGACTATTCCTCGCATATGCAACTTACAAGAGATTCAAAGTATACCAGATGGATGTTAAAAGTGCATTCCTAAATGGTATACTTGAGGAAGAAGTATATGTTGAGCAACCACCTAGTTTTGAAGAAGGAAATCCTGACCAGAAAGTATATAGATTAGCTAAGGCTGTCTATGGATTGAAACAGGCACCCAGAGCATGGTTTTCGTTATCAACATTTCTGTTGGAATCAGGTTTCAAGAGAGGTTCTGTTGACAAAACACTGTTTGTCATTAAAGTCAAAGAATATATCCTTTTGGTCCAGATATATGTAGACGACATAATTTTTGGATCTCAATCTCCCCACTTATGTGATAAATTTGCTGAACTAATGAAGAACAAATATCAAATGTCCATGATAGGCGAGATGAATTTCTTTTTAGGTTTGTAGGTAAAACAGCTACCAGATGGTATCTTTGTAAACCAAGCAAAGTACATTAACGATCTGGTCAACAAGTTTGGAGTTAAAGACAGCAAGCCAGCCAAGATTCCAATACAGACAAATGGAAAGATAGGTCCAAATCCAGAAGGCAAACCAGCACCTATAACAAAATACAGAGGCATAATTGGCTCACTATTATACCTTACTGCAAGTCGACCAGATATCACGTTTGCAGTAGGAGTATGTGCCAGATATCAAGCCAATCCCAAAGAATCACATATGGAAGCTGTCAAAAAGATACTTAGATATCTTAAAGGAACAGCTCACGTTGGTCTCTGGTATCCACATGACGATAACTTTGAACTAACAAGCTATTCTGACTCAGATTATGCAGGATGCAAACTGGACAGAAAGTCTACCTTTGGCACATGTCAGTTCCTAGGAAACAAGTTGATATCTTGGTTTTCAAAGAAACAGACATCCGTTGCTACATCAACTACAGAAGCAGAATATATGGCTGCTGGAAGCTGTTGTGCACAAATCCTATGGTTGAAACAGCAACTAAGGGACTACGAGATCAAAGTAAAAGAGATACCAATATTCTGTGATAGTTCAAGTGCAATAGCTATAACACAGAATCCAGTACTTCATACAAGGTGCAAACATGTTGATGTGACACATCATTTTTTTAGAGATCATGTGGAGAGAAAGCATATCCAGATTGAGAAGATCCATACAGATATCCAACGTGCTGACATCTTGACTAAAGCTCTACCAGAATGTTAATAGCAGATGGTCACCAGAATGTTAACAGCAGAAGATCACCAGAATGTTAACAGCA
>JAPKLX010000508.1:54558-68916 GCA_026898415.1 Leonotis leonurus | reverse complement strand
TTGGAGACCAGAACTTTGTTACTTAACGCATCTCCCAGATCTTGACACTCATTTGAAATGTCAAGAATCTTCTTTGTGTAGCTGGATATGTCTTCATCTTCCTCCATATTCATATTCTCAAATTGAGAGGTGAGAATACGTAGACGTGACTGCTTAACGCTGGTGTCGCCTTCACAATGCCTTTGCAAGATGTCGCAAGCATCTTTAGCACACATACAGTTCTTGACCAGCTTGAACATATTTATGTCAACTACCGAGATAATTGCGTTAGGTGCGCGATCATCAAGCATAGCAGCCTCAACTTGATCACGTGACCATGCGCTTTGTGGTATTGGGACCACATCACCTTCTGCGTCTGTTTGTTTTGGTGGTGACCACCCATTTTCCACAGAAATCCACGCTCTTCTGTCTAACGACTTAATGTATGAACTGGTACGTGTCTTCCAGTACGAGTAATTCGAGCCATCCAAGACCGGAGGCCGAAATACTCTCATATTGTTTGGATCCATTGATGTGTTAGAGTCGTGATACTGTCAGGACCACACTCAGTGTGTCGAGTGGTGGCTCTGATACCACTTGAAAGTGTATCAACTACTCTAAGTAAAGATTTGCGGAAGCTAAAGTAGAAGACACGAGATATTTTTTGCGTAGGTTATATAAATGAATAACCTACACGGAAGCCTTACGGCCAAAAAGAATAATCAAAACAAGTGTTGAGCTATTACAATGTTGAGCACAACAATAACCACAACACTATTACTAAAATACTAAATGTATGTTCTTACGAGCTAAGAAACATACAGAATTAAAACTATGAATTTAATCTGCAAAAACCGTCTATCTAACTAAAAACTGATTCTAGTATTTATAGACAGACTACATGGGCTTGGATCCATAAATATAGCAACTGCTGGCCCATGTCTTCCACAATTCTCGCAATCAGTTGTTACACGTCGCATATCTGCCTGGAATTGTGGAGCTGCTTCAGTTTGTTGTTGACTCCTGGTTTTGTGGAACAAAATTTCACTTAGCACGAAACTCTCAACTGCCTATCACGACTTGGTCTTCGCTCCAGTCTTCATGAGTCCTCTCAACGTTGCCGAGTCAGTCTTCCACGTGGCTGTTGAGTTGGACGCCAAGTCAACACTAGTTGTTATGTTAAGTCATGAGCTAAGTCAACATTCCTGTGAAGAACACAAAAACACAATGTTAGGTCAACACACCGGATAACAATCGACTTAAAATACCTAACAGGTTTCTTAGGCCTCTTTCGCGAGTCTGGCGGCACTCCACCGTTCATTTTCTCTTTTCCTTATACTCTATCATCTTTCTATTTCAAACCACTAGTTATTTTTTCACTTGTGCTTTTGTTTTGGTGTACTTGTGCCGTTTTGGTGTACTCTATTTCTTGGTATTGGTAAGGAAAGCATTATCAACCTAAGGTGTTGTGACTCTATACACTCATCTGCTAGCAATCCCTTATGGAATTATGGCAACAACTAGATGATGTGGTTATTCCTGGGGAGGATGAGAAGAATGATGAACATCTCATAATCCAATTGTCAAACTCCTTGCAAAACTCACCAAGAAACACTAACCTAATTGGTTGAGTCTGGACGGATAAATCAGTCAATGCTTTCGAACTTATGGAGACGATGAAAAAAGTCTGGAACCCATCCAAAGGAATGACCTGCCGAGAAATCGAGAAGAATTTGTGCTCTTTTCACTTTAACAACACACATAATATAGATAGAATAATGAAAGGCATTGCCTTGGAAATTCAATAACGATGTTTTGGCTTTAGAACAAGTCCAAATGAGTGTGCAGCTGTCGACAATTCAATTATTGTCAACTCCATTATGAGTTCGGTTCTATGATGTCCATGTGATTTATCGAAGAAAGGAGGTTATAAAAGGAATGTGAGCGAAGATTGGAAAATTCTTACATTGCGATGATGAGTAATACCCCGCTATTTTAGCCATCATATTAATGAAGACTTATTATATTAGAGTTATCATATCCGTTAAATATTCTAAAACTCCGATATTGAGTTTCATTTTAAGTTATTAATTTGAATCAGATAACGATTTTAATATGAAATTGAAATGAATCAATTAAATAGTAAAGTTGAACTAATCTAGTCAACTATTAAACTAATTTTTCTAATAATAATAATAATTAAGATATGAAATTTTAATATCAAAACAAAAGGCCAAAAATATTAAATGATTCATTACAATAAATAGGAATTATTTCTTAAAATAACAATATTATTACAAAGAGTGAAAATAACACCAAAAAAAAGTCTTTTATCAAATCATCACAATATTCTACATAATCTTTATGTTGCATGCAAAAAGATAAAGAAATTGAGACATGAAAAATAATGATATGTTTATATTGACACATATATATATATATATATATATATGTAAAATCATTTTGCCACTTTTTCTCATTTTGCCCCTTCATTTCTTTTCTATTTACTTTATTGTATTTTCACTTCTTATTTTTATTTTTCTTCTTTATATTATCAATAATTACTTTTCTTTTATTCTATTATAAAATTATATTGATTTTTTTTTAATTTTTATATTTTATAAAATTATATATAATTAATGAATTGCTTATATTTTTAATAATATTTAACTTAATATATTTTCACTTTTATTGAGAATAATAAAATAATTAATACGAAAAAAAATGAAAAAAAATATAACTATAAATATCTTTATATTTATAAATAAAATTTTATTTATTGATAAATTAAAGATATATTAAAGAGAGACTAATAAATTAATTAAAGAGATAATAATTAGTTAGTGGGGGGGTGAGAAAATGAATAGTCTTTAATTAATTTAGATATATTTTTTATTTGATTTTTTTTGTTATAACAGTTACAAATTTGTATTAAATAAATCAAATTAGCACCTTAGTAAAATTTAAATAAGAAACGTATTTGACAATATGAGCTTATATCATATATTTGAATTTGAGTACATTTAATTATGCAGTTTTTACATTATTCTAGCATAATATTAGTTAATTCTAGCATATGTATGAAAAGTATGAATCATACATAATAAGCGGATTCATACTCAAAATCTTAAAAATCGTAAAATATGTTGGTTAAATTTTCAAGGGTATTTATGATAATTTACAATAAAATTGGCTATAATTTATATAGTGTTATTTTAATGGCTATTATTTATCTTTCACTATTTTATTTGACTATTTTGTATATATATATATATATAGTTTATTACTATTAAATAATGTAAATTATTATAGAAAATTAGAAATAATACATATTAATAAATTAATTAATGAGATAATAATTAATTAGTGGGGGAGTGAGGAAATGAATAGTTTCAAATTAATTTAGATATATTTTTGTTTGATTTTTTTGTTATCAAAATAATAAATTTGTATTAAATAAATCAAATTAGTAACTTAGTAAAATGTAAATAAGAAACATGTTTGATAATAAGAAACATATTTCTCATCATCTTAATTAAAAATGTGTATTAAATGAATCGAATTATCAATTTAATATGATGTAAATAAGGAATATATTTCACAAATGTGTTAAAAAAATTAATTAAATAATTCCAAGTCGAGCTGACCTATTTTAATTTGATTTTCACGTCATCTAAAAATTTGTATTAAATAAATCGAGTTACCAATTTAATATGATATAAATAAGGGATATATTTCACAAATATGCAAAAAAAAAAAATCTAACTCAAGTTGCATCTTAAAAATTAGAAAATACGAAACCTATATTAATTAAGTAATCTTCAAATAAAATAATATGTAGTAAGTAAATTTTTATGTCTTTGTTACGTTAAAAATAGAAACTATTATATAACAATATATTTACAATCTTTAAAAATATAATATGCATGTTTGACACTTATCAAATTTGATAACACTTTTTTTATTTGAATTGTTTAATTTCATTAAACATTATCAAATCTATTTATCTTAAAACAATAAGAAATATATTATAAAAAAAATTCCGATAAAAACACTAGTAAGTCTTTAAAATAGGAAGTCCAAATCTAAAAAAGATCATATAGCCTACTGTTACTATTGAATATTGATGAGGTTTCCGTTGAAACATTGACATGGGGAAACTACTCTTTTAACAACTATCATTTTCTCATACCACATTTGAATACTTGTTTCCTACACTACAATTCGAAATTCATCATCTCTATTTATCATACCATATTTGAATGCTTGTTTCCTACACTACGATTCGAAATTCATCATCTCTATTTAGTACTCATTTCACTCTTCCAATCACTCCTGCAAAATGAAAACAATTTAATAGTAAAGAAGCATAGAAGGACTAAGGAAACAGAGCATCAAGAACCCTTAATCAAAACACCATATCATTTAATGTTTTTCCACCAAGCAAGTAGGATTTTCAGATTTATATGTGTACATATTATGCTTTCAACTCAATTCAATTCAAGTTATGATTTTTAGAAACTTGTCATTTTTGTCCAAGTACTTACTACTCCTAAACCAACAAAAGCATGTTTATAAGAACTATTAACATTATCAGAACATAATCATAGCATACTTAATAATATTCATACTAATAAACTAAAGTTCCTACTTCAAATCAACAACCAAATATTCATACTAATAAACTAAAGTTCCTACTTCAAATCAACAACCAAAGATTTAAGGAACAATATTGATGAACTGAAATTAATAAAAAAAAAATTAAGAAGAACATTAGACAATTCTGTTAGTTGTCAACGGCATGGGGGCAGCGGTGGTTGCTGATGGCGAGGGCGACACCGGACGACAAATTGTGTCTGCGGTGGAGACTGCAACTGCTGGAGACAAGTTGCTGCTAGAATAGAGCTTCGGGTTGATGCGATTGCTGAAGTCAACTGTAGTGATTCGGTGGCGACGAGTGACGGGTTGGACCGTCACCACGACGGTGGCGAACTTCTTTCCGGAACTGTCGAGAGATAGAAAAGCATAGGGATTCCATACAATTGGGGCTTAAATCAATTTTAAGAAATTGATTTCCATAATCAAATTAGAGGGGAGATGAAACATTTTAAAGGAAAAATCTCGCCAGAATTCGTGTACTTAACTGAAAATTAAAGAAGGAATAAATTGGGTGTAGAGTTTTGATTTTAGGGTAAAGTGATGGGAAAAGAGAGGAAGACATACCATAAGAGAGAAGAAATGATGACAGGCTGAGTGGAGGCCACGTCAGATGTGGGATTTTTCCTTCGGAGAGGGCGACGGAGAAGAAGAAATCGCACTATGTGTGCGCGCAACATAAGAGAAGAAATCGAGAGAGAGGAAGAGATAACAGGGAGAAACGTATCAGACTTTGGCCATGGCGGCGTCTCGCCGACAGTAGGCGGCGAAAAGGAGCGGCTGCTTGGCTGCACTTCCAGTGAATAACAGAGATGAGAGGGGAGGGGGTGGGGTGGGGGGCGTAAAATTAGACGAGAGTTGTTAGGAGAGAGAATAGATTTAATCAAGTAAAATTAAGTTTACTAGAGCTATAATATATACTTGGATCCATAATTTATTTAATAAAATGATTTAATTTAATTAATCTTGATTAATCAATTTAGTAAGACTTCATTAATAATTATTAATTGAGAATAATTATTTAATATTATTAATTAATTTCTAATAGTTAATTAATAAAAAGATTAAAATCGAACCTCAATGTAAAGAATAATTTAATTGTCTCATTTTAAATGAGTAATGATATATTTAATTTATTAAATGCTATAAAATGATCTAAGAACTTTGAGAAAAATCAAACTTTCGTTTCTAGAAATAGAATGAATACAAAACTCTAAAAGTTAATTATTAATTTTTATTAGAAATAAGTTTATTTATCTTCCAATATCTCTAAATAGCACTTATATTATGAAGGTCAAGTACAATGCGTAAGCCAAGTTGAATGTGAGGATTAACTCTTGATTTCTAAATTCGAAGGAAGTTTTAATTGATGGATTTATTCTAAGAGGTGGGTTTATTTTCTCAAAATTATGTTTGAGATATATAAGCTCAGATATTAAAAAATGAAATTTTATCCATGTCATGTTTTAATGTACGTTTAACTAAGTTTAATGCTCTGAAGTTAATCGATCAAGGTTTTTGGCTTTACCTAAAATGTTAGTCGAAAATCGTGTACACGAATTGCAATGGGTTGATCTCCATTGTATGTTGTTGTAATTTTAAAGGGATTCTATTGGTTTTGATCCGAAATCCAAATGCAGAAAGGAATTCTCTGGGTTTCGACCCGAAATCTAAATGCTCAAATAGACTCTCTGGTTTTCAACCCGAAGTGTGGATGTAATTGGGCTCGACAGTGGCAAGAGGTTTCGGGGCAAAATAAGGGTAACTTTAAAAAGTACATAACTGTGCACGACTAATAAAAATAATAAATGCTTTAACATTCTTAGAAGTACTTTTTCGTTTCGAAACCTTCGAAGATATGTTGTTCATAAATGGATAAAATGTTTAGTTTTTATAAAAAATGCTTATAAAATGCATAGCCCACTGAGTACACTGATACTCAGCCCACAAATTATTTCCAAATGTTTTTAGGTTAAGTGTCAGTGGTGACGGATTGAGTTGAGACATTGTTGTTGTCGTCAGATTGCTTTTATGAATTGCTTCCGCTATGATATTATCTAGTGTCAAGTATAGTTCGTTTATTCGATAGAATTAGGATTATGAACCTCAACTTCTGACATCGAATAGGTTTTGTATCGATTTGAATTGCAAGTCTTCTCGTTCATCTATGAATCGTTATGTTTGAAGTATTATTTGAGATCATTTCCATGTCAAACATGTCCCCCCTTCTTCCTTGCTTCTTAAATCCAACCCCTAGTCGCACCCCAGCTTACGCACCTTCCCTCGGGAATTGAGGCGTGACAGATTGGTATCAGAGCAACGTTGTTGGCTCTAAATTGTCAACTTTTAAAAGGTCATGTCTAGAATAGTATCTCTAAACTTATGAGAATCCAAACAACAACCCTCGGTTCATCATCATACTGCGCCCAACAAGGTACAAAGTTATTTCAAAACTTCATTAAAATGTTTATGAAAAATGTACACATTAAGATTGAATTATTGATTTATAGCATATTGCATGATGAAAAGTGTTTGTCAAGATTTAACTTTGTGAGTTCTATCTGACCTAAAGTATGTTTTTGTTGGGACAAAAAAGACCAACAAAATTTTAACTCAAGGACGTACTGAGTTACGTGAGTTTTATGACATTGAGATTTCATTCCTATGCAGGTAATGAAAAATGATAATGGTTTCACATGAGAAAGGATTTCATAAGAAGAAAGGGTTTCAAATGGTTTCACATAATTAAATGGTTATATATATATACATTTTATGGCTTTATGAATGTTTATATGTTTAGTCTAAGACCGATTGTCTGTATGACTCAAGTTATGGAATGGGATATCATTTGGGTTCCCAACCTTATGGTAAGATTTATTATGTTGGTTTACCAAATCATAATTAAATGTGAATTTCTCGTAGTTAGAAATCACGTAAATATTTAATGAGGAATTTTATGCGAATTGACTA
Source organism: Leonotis leonurus (assembly GCA_026898415.1). Taxonomy (NCBI): domain Eukaryota; kingdom Viridiplantae; phylum Streptophyta; class Magnoliopsida; order Lamiales; family Lamiaceae; genus Leonotis; species Leonotis leonurus. The sequence continues at coordinate 61,311 of JAPKLX010000508.1, read as the reverse complement.
ATTAAGTGTATCTTTAGACTTATTGTTTGAAGAACCATATGAGACAAGAACGTAGAAGGATTGAACATAGATGGCTATAACATAGAATGCATTCAATAGATTAAGGATGGATAGGCTAATGTGTTGATGAAATTAGGAATATCAACTAATAGGACTAACGATCTCTTTGAAGAATGGATGAAGAAGAAATAGGACGAGGTGTGGTAGAAGGAAGAGGACGAGGTCGTGGTCGAGCTAGAGGAAGAGTTAGAGGCAAAAGAGGAGGTCGATGACCGTTACCATAGGAGCCAGCTGCCAACATATTTCCTAAACGTCGAGCTGAAGAGAAATTTTGAAAGGAAAAGCCACCTACTTTTGACGGACTAGGTGATCTGATGGATGCAGAGAAGTGGATCTGAGCGGTTGAAAGGATTTTTGACTACATAGGATGCACTGATCTAGAGAAGTTGACATGTGCTACTTACCAACTGACTGATGAGGCCGACTACTTGTGGGAGTCAGTGAGACGTACCATGAGTCCTGAAAACTGGCAAGCTTTCACATGGGAAAAATTTAAGGAAGAACTGAATGATAAATATATACCAGGATTTTATCGCCAAAATAAGCAAATTGAGTTCTGGAATCTGAAGTAGGGAAAGGGATAGTTACTGAGTATGATCGAGCTTGCAACCAACTATCCCGTTATGCTCTGAATTTTTTTTTTTTGAACTTCGCCATGAGATCTCAGTGTCATTTGCTACACAAGGAGATCTCACATATGCGCAATCACTGAGCAGGGCTCTCACTATTGAGTCATTATTTACCACAAGTGCAGTGTCAAAACGAAAATGGGAAGATCGAATTGGAGGAAATTCAGGAAATGATAAGAAACCATGGAAGGGAACCCAAGGACAATATCTAGGACAGAACCAACAGAACAACCATCAACAATACCAACGTCCCCAACAACGATTCCAAACTGAGAATAAACCAACATGTCCCAAATGCCAAAAACATCATTTAGAAAAATGCCGAAAGGGAACCAATGACTGCTACAAGTGTGGCCAAGCAAGACATTTTGCCAAAGCATGTCTGAATCAGGCAATGATTGTTGGAGGAGTGCCGCAATGAAATCAAGGTAATAAACAAAGGCCAAACCAAGGACCAGTAGGAATCAGAGGCAACAACCACAAGCTAGAGCCTATGCACTGAACCAACAACATGCAACACATGCTCAAGGAAACCTAGTAGGTATGATTCATCTTGATGATCAACATGTTTTAGCTTAGTTTGATACGGGAGCATCACATTCTTTTATCTCGAAGTATGCATGTGGAAAACTAAACTTAGTGACTGAACGACCTGAGAATGTCCTTAAGATAAGTATTCCTTCAGGAAAAAAATGATTTCTAGGGAGATAGGCTTGAATCGAGATCATAGAATTAGGAAACTCTCCCTGAGGGTACATCTTTACGTAATTGATATGAAAATTTTCGACGTTATCTTGGGTATAGATTTTATGGAAGTAAACAACGTGAAGATTTGCTGTAAAAAGAGAGAAGTTTTGTAAACACCAGAAGGTATCCAAGTTGATTTTTCGAGGAAAGAGAATGGGCACGAAAGTACTCATTATCTCAGCTTTCAAAGCTATGAAGCACATGAAGAAGAGTGGATGTCAAACTTTCTTGGTAAGCCTGACACGTAATGAAAAAGATAAAATTGAGCTTGTAAAGGTACCAATAGTACAATGATACCCATACGTATTTCCTGAAGACCTACCTGGATTACCTCCAAACAAGCAACTAGATTTTACAAAAGATCTAGAACCAGGAGCCTCACCTGTATCAAAAGCACCATATAGGATGGCCTCAAAGGAACTGCAAGAGTTACTCGACCTAGGTTTCATACAACCTAGTGTGTCACCATGGGGAGCACCAGTGCTCTTCATGAAGAAGAATGATGGTACACTGAGAATGTGTATCAATTACAGAGAATTGAACAAACTCACCATCAAGAATAGATATCCTCTTCTGGGATAGACGATTTGTTTGACCAACTAAAGGGAGCGAGAGTGTTTTCAAAGATGGAGTTTAGGTCCGGTTACCATCAACTCAAGATGAAGAAGGAAGATATTCCTAAGACCACGTTTAGAACACGCTACAGTCATTATGAGTTTACAATAATGTCATTTGGGTTGAAAAATGCCCCTGCTGTCTTCATGGATCTAATGAATAGAGTGAGGAACAATATAAGGAACACCTGCGTGTAGTTCTAGAAACTTTACGTGCAGATAAATTATATGCCAAATTCATCAAATGTGAATTTTGTCTAAAGGAAGTTATGTTCCTTGGGCACATAGTTTCAGCCGATGGAATCATAGTTGACCCTGCTAAGATTGAAGCAATGAAGGAATGGAGAACGCCCTCCAACATAAATAAGATAAGGACTTTTCTTGGCCTAGCCGGATACTATCGGCATTTCCTAGAAGGATTTTTGAAGTTAGCTAGGTTCATGACACAACTATTAAGGAAATGGATCAAGTTTACTTGGTCAGAAGATCGTGAGAAGAGTTTTCAAGAACTCAATACCAGACTAACTACTTCTCCAGTGTTAGTTGTTCCAAAAGAAAAAGAAAGATTTGTTGTTTATACGGATGCTTCAAAACTGGGATTATGATGTGTGTTAATGCAAAACGGAAAGGTTATTGCATATGCATCCCGACAATTGAAACAACATGAGTTGAATTACCCAACTCATGATTTAGAATTGGCTGCAGATGTGCATGCACTGAAAATCTGGAGACATCACCTTTACGGAGTAAGGTGTGAGATTTTCACTGATCACAAGAGTTTAAAATACTTCTTTGAGCAGAAAGATCTAAATATGAGACAAATGAGATAGCTCAAAATAGTAAAAGATTATGACTGTACAATCAACTGCCACCCAGGAAAGGCCAATGTGGTAGCAGATGTTTTGAGTCGAAAAGCGAATGCCAAGTTAGGTTATTTTATTACCCACCAAGAGGAATTAATTTATGACTTTGCTAAGCTCAGTTTAGAGGTTGTACACCCTCCTGAAACTATATTAAGTTACTTAACAGTCATAACAGCGGAGCCTGATTTGAAGGAAAGAGTCGTGATGGCACAACGAGAAGATGAATTTCTAGAGAAAATTCGTCTTGCAACAAGATCAGGTAAACCTAAGAGGTTTATCAAAGACAAATATAATGCTTTGATGTTTTGAGATAGATTGTGTGTCCCTTACAATGGAGAGATAAAGGAAGAGATAATGAGTGAAGCTCATGACATACTATATAATTCACATCCTGGAAGTACTAAGATGTATCAAGACTTGAAAATACGATTTTGGTGGAAAGGAATGAAATGAGATGTATCATCATTTGTGGAACGATGTCTTGCATATCAACAAGTTAAGGCTTTTCACCAAAGACCGTACGGGATATTGCAACCACTACACATTCCAGAATGGAAATGGGAGCACATTAATATGGATTTTGTGGTAAGCCTACCGAAGTCGGTACGTGGCAACACTGCCATCTGGTTCATTGTAGACCGGCTCACAAAGTTAGCGCACTTTTTTCCAATTCAAATGACATTTGGTTTGGAAAAACTTGCAATGCTTTATGTCAAAGAGATAGTACGCCTTCACGACATGCCTGTCTCCATCACGTCAGATCTTGACACAAGGTTCATGTCACGTTTCTGGAAAGGGTTGCAGGAAGCAATGGGTACTCAATTAAATTTTAGTACTGCTTTCCACCCTCAAACTGACGGACAAATTGAAAGGACAATAAAAATTCTATAAGATATGTTGCGAGCTATAGTCGCGGATAGATCGAGGAGGAAGTTGGGAGGATTTGCTACCTCTGGTGGAATTTGCTTATAACAACAGTTATCAAGCGACGATAGAAATGGCCCCGTACGAAGCTTTGTATGGCGGAAAATGTAGGTTGCCACTATATTGGGATGAAGTCGGTGAAAGAAAACTTTTAGGTCTAGAGTTAGTTCAACAGATGGTCAAGAAAGTCAACCATATCAAACAAGAGATCAAAGAGACTCAAGATCAACATAAAAGTTATGTCGACAAGCATCGTTCAAATTTAGAGTTTAATGTCGGGGATCGAGTATTCCTGAAAATATCTCATTCTAAGGGAGTTATACGCTTTGGCAAGAGAGGAAAGTTACGTCCTCGTTACATAGGACATTTTGATATCCTAGAAAGAATAGACCCCGGAGCATATAGGTTAGCACTGTCACCTAGCATTGCAGATGTGCACAATGTTTTTCATGTCTCGCAATTGCAAAAATATGTTTTCGATCCAAAGCATGTGATCAAATATGATGAAGTAGTCCAAGCACAAGATCTAAGTTATGAGGAAAAGCCAATGAAAATACTTGATGGAAAAGTTCAAGTATTGAGGAGCAAGGATATTGCCTCGTTAAAGTGTTGCGGAAACACCATGGTAAAGAAGAAGCTACATGGGAACTAGAAAATAAAATAAAAGAAAAGTATCCAAAGTTATTCTTTGAAGGTATCTAAATTTCGTGACGAAAGTTTTGTAAGGATAGTAGGATGTAATACCCCGCTATTTTAGCCATTGTATTAATGAAGATTTTTTATATTAGGGTTCTCATACCCATTAAGTATTTTAAAATTTTGATATTGAGTTTCATTTTAAATTATTAATTTGAATCAAATAACGATTTTAATATGAAATTGAAATGAATCAATTAAATACTAAAGTTCAACTAATCTAGTCAATTGTTAAACTAATTTTTCAAATTATAGTAATTAAGATATGAAATTTTAATATCAAAACAAAAGGCCAAAAATATTAAATGATTCATTACAATAAATATGAATTATTTATTACAATAACAATATTATTACAAAGAGTCAAAACAACACTAAAAAAAACAAAGATCTTTGATCAAATCATCACAATATTCTACATAATCTTTATGTTGCATACAAAAAAGGCAAAGAAACTGAAACATGAAAAATAATGATATGTTTACATTGACACATAAGTCTTCAAAATAGGAAGTCCAAATCTAAAAAAACATGATATAGCCTACTGTTACTATTGAATATTTATGAGGTTTCCACTTGAAACATTGACTCGGGAAAACCACTCTTTTAACAACTATCTTTTTCCCATACCACATTTGAATATTTGTTTCCTATACTACCATTTGAAATTCATCATCTCTATTTAGTACTACTTTCACTCTTACAATCACTCTTGCAAAATGAAAGTAATTTAATATTAAAGAAGCATAGAAGGGCTGAGGAAACGGAGCATCAAGAACCCTTAATCACAACACCATATCATTTAAAGTTTCACTAAGCAAGTAAGATTTTTAGATTTATATGTGTACATATTATGCTTTCAACTCAATTTAATTCAAGCTACGATTTTTAGAAATTTGTCATTTTTGTCTAAGTACTTACTACTTCTAAACCAACAAAAGCATATTTCTAAGAACTATTAACATTATCAGAACATAACCATAGCATACTTGATAATATTCATACTAATTATCTAAAGTTCCTACTTCAAATCAACTACCAAAGCCTTAAGACACAATATTGATGAACTAAAATTAATAAAAAGATTAAGAAGAACATTAGATAATTACCTGCTAGTTGTCAACGACATGGGGGTAGCGGCGGTTGCTGATGGCGAGGGCGACAAGAGACGACACATTGTGTCTTCGGTGGAGACTGCAATTGCTTGAGACGAGTTGCAGATGAAGTAGAGCATCGGGTTGATGCGGTTTCTAAAGTCAACTGTAGTGATTCGGTGGCGACGAGTGACGGGTTGGACCGTCACCTCGACTATGGCGGACATCTTGCCAAAAATGTCGATAGAGAGAGAAGCCTAGGGAATCCAAACAATTGGGGCTTAAATGAATTTTAAGAAATTGATTTCCTTAATCTAAATAGAGAGGAGATGAAACTTTTTAAAGGAAAAATCTCGCCGGAATTCGAGTACTTAACTGAAAATCAAAGAAGGATAAATTGAGTGTAAAGTTTTGATTTTGGGGTAAATTGATGGGAAAATAAAGGAAGCCTTACCATAAATATTGATACCTTAATGAGATACTAATTATTCACCTAAAAGATGTTATAACAAAGTGGTAGTATTGTCACGCCCCGATCCCGAGGGACGGCGCACGCGCCAGAGCGTGACTAGGGGGAAAGAAAAGAAGCGGGGAAAAAAGGGGGACATGGAACGTTTAATCATGATAGAAGAATTGTCCTTGAAAAATGGACAGTAACTCGTTTATAACTAGGACTAATCTGAATGGGGGAAGAGACAAATAAATCCACCAGTAGATATCGTCAACAATGATGTCATGATCAATGAACAATTGGATGCAAAGAGATGCAATGCAAGACGGGGTTGGAGATTATAGCTCGTCACATGGGAGCGGTAAACCATACTGTCACGCCCGAAATCCCGAGAGACGGCATACGCGCCAAGGGCATGACTGGGCGGGGATAAAAGAAGCGGGGAAGAAAGGGGGCATTGTGTTCCTGTGCATTATATAAGTGAGAGTTGTCCTTGAAAATCGGACAACATCTCCTCTATAACTTTGACTATGCCATTTTACAACCCAAACAGCTAACCAATGCAAAGACAATGTCTATAATAATGAATCTAAAATGAATCATATGCAATATGGAGATAATACAGCTCGAGTCATGTGAGCGGTAATCCAGAATCCCAAGCGGCCGAATCATCCA
>JAPKLX010000508.1:22622-34558 GCA_026898415.1 Leonotis leonurus | reverse complement strand
GAAATTTTATTATCGCTATTTCTGGTACATGATAAATAAATAGAAAATTTTTACGGGTCATTACAATACCTTAATTATTACATATAAAATAAATTGCAACAAGCCGGGTTTCTTATGCAATAAACTTTTCTGAACGCCTCACACGGATTTAATCAACTAGTGTTACCGAGACGCGATTTTATGGGATTGACAATCGAGTATCTCTAGCTAAGCCAATCACTACGGCCCAAGAAATCACTATTTTGGGTTACGAAAAACCCGCAAGCGTAGATAAGTCAAAGCAGAGTCTATTCCGCCGCATAAACTAATGGCATCGTCCAGATTAAGAAATAACTTATTTCCGAGACCTCGTTCTAAGAAACAACACGTAGAACTTATCTCACTGTAAAACCTCTCAATATGTATACACAAAGCATGTGTATCAACTTATACATACGGATATCATTATGCGGGCTAAGGTCAGCTCTTGCATCAAATGATACTGCTGCCTTTACCGACTACACTGTCCAAGTCTATCTAGACTGTGAACTTTATACTACAAAGGATCCGACTGTGTTACCTTCTATGATCATCAATCCACCACACAGTCTACAATTGCAGTAAATGGACTTGTTTGCAATTCCATATATAAAGATAATAAATAACAAATAAATGATAGAAACATTTATTCTCCTGAAAACAAGTCTGATACATTGTCTAAGCATAAGGCATGCTTTGAGGTATACAAACTCTAAGAATCTCCAACTTATACTCAAACATGCTTTAGAGTATACAAATATGTGTCGCATGACATATAACTCTCCCACTTATACCTAAAGCAAGTCTATAACACTTCGTATTCCTAATCCATCTACATGTCTCTTACACCTCTTCCCGTTCAGGATTTTCGTGAAGGGATCTGCCAGGTTATCATAATAAATCGTGATACTTGTCGGCATACTCAGAATCACATCCAGTTCCATTAAGAAGATCCTCAGCCAAACTGCTTCATTTGCGGCCTCCGATGCGGCCACATATTCAGCTTCCATGGTGGAGTCCGCAATTCATTTCTACTTCACACTCCTCCATGTCACGACTCTGTCTCCCAAAGCACATACGCTGAGGTAGATTTTCTTGAGTCCCGATCCGTCTGAAAGTTGGAATCGGTGTAACCCAAAGGACATAATGAATCGGCCTGATAAACCAAACAGTACTCCTAATCTATTTAAGGTACATAAGTATGTTCTTTACTGTTTTCCAATTGCCATATTCAGGGTTAGACTGATATCGTGCTACCATGCCTACGGCAAAGAAGATATCCGGTCTAGTACACATCATAACATACATGACACTACATACTGCAGAAGCATTAGGTATCTATCTCATCTCCTCCTTCTAAACAGGTGTTTTAGGACACGTGTCCTGACAAAGGACGATTCCATGTCTGAAGGGTAAGTAGCCCTTCTTGCAATCTTGCATGCTTAAGCTTCTAAGTACCGTCTCGATATAGGATTTTTGAGATAAGCAAAAAATTCTTTTAGCTCGGTCATGGATGACCTTGATCCCTAGAATGTCTCATATCGAATTGGCTGAATAGGTATGATCTAACGTCCGAAAACACCTTCTTGACACTTCCAATAAATAGAATGTCATCTACGTATAGCACTAAGAAAACAACTGCCTTACACTCATAATTCTTGTACACATAGCTTTTGTTAGGGCACTGATCAAATCCATAAGACTTGATATCATGATCGAAACAAAGGTTCCATGACCGTGAGGCTTGCTTAAGTCCATAGATGAACCTCTTAAGCTTCCACACCATGTGTTCCTTTCCTTGAACTGTCACGCCCCAAATCCCGAGGGACGACGCATGTGCCAAGGGCATGACTGGGCGGGGATAAAAGAAGCGGGGAACAAAGGGGGCATTGTGTTCGTGTGCATTGTATAAGTGAGAGTTGTCATTGAAAATCGGACAGCATCTCCTCTATAACTTTGACTATGCCATTTTACAACCCAAACAGCTAACCAATGCAAAGACAATGTCTATAATAATGAATCTAAAATGAATCATATGCAATATGGAGATAATACAGCTCGAGTCATGGGAGCGGTAATCCAGAATCCCAAGCGGCCGAATCATCCAAGATGAAATGAATTGGAGATAATACAGCTCGATACATGGGAACGGTAATCCTGAATCCCAATCGGCCGAATCATCCAATATGAAAGACGGGGTTGGAGATAATACAGCTCATCTTGTAGGAACGGTAATCCAGAATCCTCGAGAGGCCGAATCGTCCAATAAGAACCGTTGATCAAAGGCGGAGGTTAGTGAGCCTAGCTCGCCAAAAGGAGTCACTCACCCAGCTCACCAAGTGTGGTCGGCATTCGCTCGAACACTACACAAGGGGCTGAGGAGTTGAGCGTCCAAGAGGGGCCGACTACTTCTAAGCTCTCCTATGCACGTGTATGCATGTAATGGGCAATGATAATATGATAACATGAACCTTTCTTAATAATGGCCGATGAGGCCTTCGTGGAATGAGAAAATGATCTTAGACTTTAAACATATATATTATCACACACATATACGTGAATGATAATTATTTATTAAATATTATAACCTACGTGAGCATGGCAACGGAAATTCTTATGTATAGAACGGTAAACCGTTCTCGTGATGAAGCAATCGTCATCCCAATAACACCATTCCTCAGCCACACACATCATGCTGCTTCCTTAGCTTGTGAAAAGTTTTGTAAAACGTGGGGTGAGTACTAGTGCACTCAGTTAGATTTTTCATAAAACGAAAAATATAGTCTCTGTTCAGTATACTTACCTTAGAAGGTTTTAAAACAAAAATAACTTCTAAATAAGCAAAACATTTGTGCATAAATTAAACATGACCCGGTATGACGTTACTCTTATATAGGTTATGTCCCGGGCCTTTTACCACCGACGGATCATAAACATTCAGTCAAATAGGGCTCGGCGAACCGTATACCCTAACATAGCATGAGTCAAAACTCGATGGTGATCAACCCACCGCAGTAGAGACTAAGTGATCACAGTCCTTAAATCGACGTGTTAGGCCGAATAAGAACCCCCGGCGGTCGATAAGAGCATTAAACAGTCGATACCTTCGTGAAAACATTTTAACAGAGATCCATGCATTTTTCATTTTAAAGAAAAGAGCTTAATAACTCAAAATACGTATATATCTCCAACCTTTCACCAATGATATTCCTCGATTACGGGAAAACCGTAAATCCTTATGAGCTCAAATTTCAGTGCTAGGTACCTGTTAGTCATAGGGAATATATTTTGGCTTTAATTTCCAAAAAGGAACTACAGATAATTAGTACTAAATTTTTAGGCTCAATATTATTCTTTTTATCACGTAATAAATTAATTTGGCAGCAACCGGACTTTCAAATGATTTTGGCCAAGAAGGCAAAAATACTCCGAACATTATTCCCTATAGGAATATGTATAAACATTTTTAAGATATGCAACTTTACCTCGAAACTTAATCGAGAAGATTCGTAGTCTTTTTCAGATCTATGAAAATTGGACCGATGAAAATTAATGAAACCTCTTTCAGAAAATCCTATATTTTTTTCTCTACATGCACTATAAATTTTATCGAAAAATGATTGACCATGAATATTTTCCCTTTAGAAAAACATGAATAATGCAATAAATCATGACATGCCGATCCTAACCGGGATCCAAATCTAAAATTTAATCCGGCAGAATAACGGATCTTATGGTCAGAAACATAAAACCTTAAGGGACCTTAGCCGTCTGATAGACCAATAGTCATGAATAGGACAATGAATGAAGAAGAGAACGGAGGAGAAAGAATGAAGATAATGATATCGAAATGATGGCGATGGAGACTCGACGGCGGCTGAGCCACCTTTGTCAAGCTCCATGCTACCTTCGACCTTAACCTGGCGTACCTTGACTTTGATCGATTCTCAATTCTTGAACCCGCAGAACCTCGGTACTCGAAAATGACAGAAAGAAGAAGAAAAAAAGAGGGAAGAAGAGAGAGAGGAAAGGAGGGGGGGAAACGAAATGGTGTTCTGTATTTGTGGGGGAGGAAGTCACGACTCCTCCCCCTATTTATACTAAATTTTTAGATTTTTTTATTACTATTTTTTTTATATTATATTATATTATATTATTATTATATTATTATTAATGCTTTAACCTTAAAACGTCGTAACTTTTGCACACGACTTCCTTTTCGGGCAAACCTAACGTCAACATCTCCCTTTCTTCATACTCTACACAATGACTATAATATTGATATAGTTTCGGTCATGCATGGAAAAACTAATTTTTTTAACGACGTGCTTAAACTTTAAAAATTCCGTAGCGGTTGCATACGAACTCCTTTTTGGGTAAACCTAGTGCCAATAATTTTCTTTTGAAAAACTCTACGTAAGGAGTATAATATGTATATACTTTCGACTTATGCATGAAAAGCTCATTTTTTAAATAAATCTTTTAAAAAGCTTTGCCGGTTTGCCAAATTAACATGGTAGGTCCTAACAGGCTCTAGATTTTTCCTAAAATTCTTATTTCATCATACCTAGGTCCCTTAATAGTTAGAACACTTAAAAGTATAATTTAGAAATTAGCGGGATATTACATGAACTGCATAGCCCTCGGGTTGTTGCATATGGATATTTTCTTCAAGACTTCCATATAGAAAAGTTGTCTTGACATCCATTTGCCATACTTCCCAATCCATATGTGCGGCAACTGACAAAGAGAATACGAATAGACTTGAGCATCGCTACTGGTGAGAAGGTCTCATCATAATCGATACCTTCCTTTTGAGTATATCCCTTTGCTACTCGTCTATCCTTGAAGACTACGATGTTACCATCGGGTCCTCATTTCTGCTTGAAAACTCATTTACTCCCTATGGCCTTATAGCCTTCGGGCAGATCAACTTGCTCATATACTTCCTTGTCTACCATGGATTGCAGCTCAGACTCCATCGCCTCTAACCACAGGTGACAGTCCTTTTCGTGTATTGCATCTTTGTAATTCTAGGGATCCGATTCATCTAGGCTAGGGACTGAGTCAGATGCCTCTCCCACTCCAATGAATCGGTCGGGTTGATGAACAACCCTCCCACTACGACGAGGTTCCACTGCAGGTGGTACAAGTGTTTGAGTTGGAGTTGTTGCACGTTGTGTTTCTTGTGAATTTTGATTAGCTCTAGTTCTCATTTCCTCGAGAACTATTTCACTCGTTGACTTGTTGTTGTTCACGTAGTCTTCTTCTAGAAATCGAGCGTGAGTGTTAATCATGACTTAACGATCTCTAAGACTATAAAAATCTCATCCTTTCGTCTCTCTAGGATAACCCACGAGCAGACACAAGTCAGTACGAGGTGTCAATTTGTCGGTGTCCTTCTCTAACACGTGTGCTGGACAACCCCACACATTGAGATGTCTTAGACTGGGCTGATGCCCGGTCCACAACTCAATCGGTGTCTTAAGGACCGACTAGGAACGTACCAAGTGCAATGTGTAACTGCCGTTTCCAAGGCATATCCCCAAAACGAAATAGGTAACTCTACATAACTCATCATAGATCTTACCATCTCCATGAGTGTTATGTTCCGTCTTTCTACAACACCATTTTGTTGGGGTGTACCTGGTGCAGTTAACTGAGATTGAATTTGCTATCGAGAAATGGCTCAAAACCTCAGGATTGAGGTATTCGCCCCCACAATCAGAACGCAGACACTTGATTGTCTTGCCATGACGATTCTCCACAAGTTCCCTGAATTCCTTAAATTTCTGGAAGGATTCTCACTTGTGGTGCATCAAGAAGACATATCCATATTTCGAGTAATCATCAATAAAAGTGATGAAATACTGCATGCCACCTCTAGCCTGAGTCGACATTGGACCACAAACGTCGGAGTGAATGATATGCAACACTTCTTGAACTCTATTTCCTTTGACCTTGAAAGGTCTCTTTGTTATTTTACCTTCCAAGCAGGATTCACAAGTCAGGTATGACTCAACTTGAAGTTTATCCAAAGGCCCATGTTCCACTAACTTTTGAATCCTCCTAAGGTTAATATGTTCAAGTTTTAAGTTCCATAGATATGTATCATTCGACGAAACACCAGAAGCTTTTCTCTTCTTGGAGTTAGTAGATAAGTTAAGAGTTGATGTTAAACGTTGTTTGGGTCTTGCAGAGATAGTATACAAATTGTTAACCAATGTACCAGAACAGATAAACAAGTCTTTTTTCTTGATAATAACGGAGTCATCAAAAGAAACAAAATATCTATCCAAAATAAGTTTAGAAGAAGAAATAAGGTTCTTTCTAAAACTAAATACTAATAAAACATCATGTAAAACTAGAACAGTAGAAGCAAACTACAACTCTACGTCTCCCACTGCAACGGCCGCCACTCTCATAGCGTCGCCCAACGAAATGGAAATCTCTCCATCTCTAAGTGATTTGGATCACAGGAGGGCCTGCGAATCACAACAAACATGGTTAGTGTCTCCCGTATCTACTATCCAAGAATGGTAAAAACTAGCCATATAACATGATGTAACCACTAAAGTTGTTGATGTACCTTGACCGGTCACCAACTTCTTGCGAAGCGGGCAATCTAATTTCTAGTGTCATTTCTCACCGCACTTGAAACATTTACAAGTTCCTTCTTTTTCCTTCGAAATTTCACCTGTCCTCTTCCTCTTCTTAGCACTCTTCGGTGCTCCCTTCTTCTTGCCCTTACCCTTTCTAGGGTTGCTAGAAGAAGGTGGAGCAGCTAATGCTACTAATGCAGTTTTGGGTTAGGCTTTAATCACAGTTAGGGCTGTCAAAGTGTTCGGGCCGGGCCAACCCGGCCCGGCCCATCGGGTCAAAACCAGTTTTTCGGGCCGGGTCGGGCCAGCCCAAAAATTCCTCGGGCCACCAAAAATGATGGCCCAACCCGGCCCTGTGCGGGCTGCCGGGCCGACCGGGCCAACCCGGCCCGGATCTGGAAATAAATCCATTTACAAATCCCATTTCATAAATCCACAAATTCACAATAAATTCATAAATCCATTTCATAAATGATAAATCCAACAAGTCAATATCCAACAACAAAAAACAAGTTTTGAAAACATTAAACCAACAAAGTTACATAAACAAGGCAACAAGCTAACAACACAATCCAACAACAAATAAATTAAAAATCTCTAGCTCTAAAACTCCCCATAAGATTATTACATTAGATCAAATCAAACACCATTTGAATCTTCTTTGGACACTCGTATTTCATCCACGTCCTCTTGCGTTTCTACAATTACAAGAAACATATAAAGAAAAAAGTTAGTACGCAATAGATATTTCTATAATAAATATTCCAAGTGAAAGTATAATTGTATAAACGTATCATTACCCGATGTTTTCACTTCTTTGAAACCATGCAACCAATTGCGAGTGCAAATGAGAGCTTGAACGGTTCATTAGGCTATACTGGAGGATCGAGTTCAACAAAATTTGTAGTTGAAAGACAAAACATACTAGTTGAAATACATAACGGGAAAGATCATCAACAGAAGATGATGGTGAAACAAGCGGGAAAAAATCGGTATTACCAGGTCAAAGGCAAACCTGTTCACTATATCGAATCAGATAGGAACCAAAAGTAGAAGGCTCCTACCAGAACACCATCAGCTAAGAAGAAAAAGATCAACATGAACAATATAGAAATGAATCATCCATCTGTCTACAAAGCCATGTCAAGAACGGATGACTCCAGGAGACAGATCACTTGCTATATATGTGTTCCTAATACTAAATTGATTTGGGTTCCAAAAGGAACATTTGCTACTAACCAAACACCCAATGATTGAAAGGGTTGCTAAGTCCTTGTAATTGCAGGATGGAAGAACTTCAAGAAGGAGTCAAGTAGCAAGAGGTTCAGTCTGGATAATTGATAGCGGATGCTCGAAGTATATGAAATGTGACAAGAACCTACTATCTGACTATGTTGAAAAACAAGGTCCACAGGTAACATTTGGTTGTAACTCAAAAGGTTATACCAGATGATATGGTAATATTAAGATTGGCAAGACCACTATTACTAATGTTTCTTATGTTGAAGGTCTTAGTCATAATCTATTTTCTGTTAGTCAATTATGTTCTAATGGTAATCAAATTATCTTTGATGCTAACAATTGTTTTGTGAAGAACAAGGAAGGAGATGAAACTCTTTTTACCGGTAAACTGTAGGATATGTTATATATTGTGCAATGGACAAACCAGATCGAGACTTGTCTAGTCACTAAAACAATCTCATAAACGAGCTGGCTATGGCACAAGCGACTAAGCCATCTGAATTTCAATTCCATCAACAAAATTGCAAGAGAAAAGTTAGTCGAAGGATTACCAGACCAAGTATACGACAAAGATCATATTTGCAAAGCTTGCCAAGCTGGAAAGCAGACCAAATCATCTTTCTCCAGCAAAGCAGCTCAATCATTAAACAGGATACTCGAACTTCTACATTTAGACTTATGTGGCCCAGTAACGCCATTAAGCATTAACGGTAGAAAGTATACTTTAGTTATTATTGATGATTATTCCAGATTCACTTGGGTTATCTTTTTGTTTAAGAAAAAGGAAACGTTGGAGAAGCTACATGATTTCTTCAACAAGATCACTCGACAAAAGGAGACCACCATCATGTCTATCAGAACAGATCGTCGCACAGAATTTCTAAATCAGAAGATAGAAGAATAATGCAACACGATAGGAATTACACATCAAACATCTGCCACAAGAACACCGCAACAGATCGTTAAAAGGTCAGCAGCTGCTGAGAGGGTCGTTCCACGCTCCACACGCGCACAACCCGCTGAGGTTGTTAGCGCTGGCCCAAGTCAGCCGCTGGGCTCAGCGGTCGCTAGCCCTAGCGCGCGCTGGCTCGGGCACCTGGCTAGGCCGTGGCTCGGCTAGGCACGTCTCCACCTAGTCAGCGGCCGCTTAGGACTACGCACTCACTGACTTATGCTCCCGGCCTACATCTTGTTCTTTCGTCATTTCTCGATCTTTTCGCGTTCCTTTTCCAACTTCAACACTCGTTTAGGCTTGTGATCCTGAAACATAAAATGAAACGTAAATCGAGCCAAAACATCGTGCAAAGTGGGAAAACAACACGAACAAAGACACAAAAAATACGAGTTTAGACGATAAAAAAGAGGCTAAACAACCCCTCCACACACAAAACCTTGCTTGTCCTCAAGCATAACTTAGTCTAAAATATCCGTAAGGAAAAATCTAATCACGACATGCATTCTTGACAAGACTTCTAATCATTCCAAAATCGATCTTCCTATCATCAAGTCACGTCACATAGAAATCATAGAAGCATGTAGACCATTTAGACTAGATAATCATCAATTCGAACAACACAAAATAATGATGCACAAGGTAATATCGAGATCACATAATCAGCTAGAGTTTTTATCCATCTTTATTGGCGTATCTTTCTCTTTTCTTTTTCTTTTTAATAAGAGGAATATTAAGGACAATGTTAAGGTGTATACTCCGAATGTTCAGATTTTCTTGGTGTGGTTTCCCATACCCATCTCTTTTATAATTTTGAATTATTGATTAAGAGAGCGGGGTAGAATCCTTATGTATTCCAATTTTTAACGAGCTCAAAAAGGCAAATTAGAACAATGTCAAGTTATATGGTCATTTTCGTGAGGTGTGAACAATTAGGGGTTACCTAATGTATCCTCATGCGGTTTCTCGTGCTCATGATTCCCATAAGAGCAAAGACCTCTCGACAAATTTTGGCGCCGTTGTCGGGGAAGGCTTTAGGCAATTTAATTCGTTGTTATTTTTTATTTTCTTTTATTTATATTTATTATGTTTACTTCTTTCTTCTATATTGTGGTACGCGTAACGTGTTTGTTGAATGTTGTGTATGCAAGGTCGCTGCAGTGCTAGAAATCCCTTAACGCCCTTCATTGACAACATAAACCGGAAACGTGAGATCCTAGCCACCGTAGAAGAAGACATCGAGCACATTGATGAATTCTCGCTACCATAATTATTCGAAGAGATGGCCGATGAGATTGTTGACAAGAGACCGCGCTACATGGGCTACTTCACTAGGCCCAAGTTCGGAGCCACCACTACTTCTGCCATTATCCTTTCCACCGCTATCTGAAACTACGAATTGAAGCCACACCATCAAGCACTGCTCTCGACCTACCATAGACTCCCGAGGATGCCTTGACTTTCATCCGAGAATATTACACGGTGGTGCAAACTTTCCCACTTCACTCACTGACAGAGGACCAACTCAAATTGAAGTGTTTCCCTTACACTTTGAAGGATATGGCCAAATCTTGGTTCATATCACTTCAACCCGGATCACTTACAAATTGGGCATCAGTTTGTGAGAAATTCATGTTGAAGTACTACCCGCATCACAAAATTCAAGCAGTACATACTAAGATAATGAATTTCACGCAAGCCCACGACGAGTCATTCCATGAGGCGTGGGAGAGATTCCAAGAGCTACTATAGCAGTGTCCCACCATCAGATGGCACCGGAGATTCTATGCCAATTCTTCTATGACGGTTTGCTCCGGACTACTCAATTTATGGTGGACAGTTCGGAGGGGGAAATATTGCAGTCAAAACGGCGGAGGAGATGAATGAGATATTTGAGACCCTAGCTGTGAGTTCGCAATAAAAAATCCTCTCAACCGCGACGAATGGAGGCTAGTGCAGTGACAACTAGTCCCAATCTCAAAAAGTAATTGGCAAATATGATGAGGGAGCTACAAGAACTGAAGATGAACTGACCCTCATCACCATCTGTTCAGCAACCTGCACCTGAGGCATGCGGTATTTGTGGTGATTATGGCCATGTGGTGGAAGAATGCCAATGAATGGCAGATATGACTGTCGAAGGCGAGACAGAAATTTATACCCTACAATGATTCATGCATCAACCACCCCCTCAACAAACCACATGGAGAAATCAACAAAACACGGGGTGGAGGACACAATTTCAAGGGCAAGGAGAGCAGAACTTTCAAAACAGACGTCCTGAGGCTCCAAATTTCCAGCATCAGTACCAACGTCAACCGCAGCCGTATTATCGACCACAACCGCAGCAACAAATTTTTCCACTGCAGCAGCAGCAGTTTTATCACCCTCCGAATCAACAGCACCAATATTCAGTGCAGCAGTTTCCACGTCAAACTATGCCTCCTCAAAAATTATCTCTTGAGGATAGTTTGGCCGCTTTTATGAAGAGAGTAAACAGGTTCGAGAGGCACAAGATGCTGCTATCAAACTCCTTGAGACTGCTATGGGACAAATTTCGAGTGCAGTGAACCAATTGCAGCAAAATAATCAAACAGGCAAAATTCTGGGCAGGGTCATCAACCCCATCAAGCTCAAGCTGTGACTTTGTTGAGGAGTGGAAAAACGGTGGATAACAAAGTGGAGATGCCACCTTTCACCATTGACAAGGAGGACAAGCCCCCACTCGAAGTTGGGAAAGCCAAGCTCGGTGAGAAACTTCACAAAACCTTAAATTTCTTTTGGAAAATGATGGAATCACTCATGAAATTCCCAAAACGTGTCTCAGAGGTTCAAAAACCATACGTGGGTCTACAACACTTATGGTTTTCAAAAAACTCGAAGAAATCTATGCTTTAATCAAACATTGCAGAGGTTCTATTTTGATTTTTCTATGCTTACACTGCTTATCTGATTTCTTATTGATACAAAATTGATTATTGAATGTACCCTGTTGTATTTGATTTCTACGATTTCTTCACATATCTAGTTCATGCTTAGAGTTCTTGATATTTATGATATTCATGCTTATTTCTTTGTAATACCCCATCTTCTTAAATTCCAAAATAACCAATATTCGAACG
>JAPKLX010000508.1:0-12622 GCA_026898415.1 Leonotis leonurus | reverse complement strand
GCGTGTCCGGACTTCGCCACAAGGGCGGAGGACGGGGCGTGACATTCTTGCTGTGAATCTTATTAAGAATCATGATTATTATGTTATGAGATAACCTGATATGAATGCATGATTAGAAGCAGAGCTCTCTTGAAGATGTTAAGAAACCTGGAAAACTGCATATATGATGTTCATATTGTTTATGCTTATGTATAGTTGAATCTGATATAATTTGGTTTAAACTTGGATAATTATATGTTATTAACCTATAAAACTCTTGCCTAGGATTCCATAACATAGTGACATCTCATCATGAGATGTATTTATGAGACAAGTAGAAGTCTTCTATTTGACATGGGAAGACGACAAGACAGCAAATGAAGCAACTATTTTGATGCCGATAGGAGATCGAAGTACCAACAAGACTACCTATGATGTTATGCAAATGATTTTGCACGTATACCATTTAAAGGATGAAGGAATGGATCTATCTGAGATCACCAAGGAACAATTGCAAGAAGTTGTTGAAGAGATAATGGTTATTACAACCACATATACAGGGAGGATGTTTTCCAGAACATTGCTAACTCCCGAATACAAGTTGTTATTCGACTTTGTACAGATGATTTTTATGACGCACAGAGGATCATATGACCAGGTCACTCCAGCTAAGATGAGGATATTAACTGCGGTTGTGCTCAATATGCTAGTAAATTGGGGAAGAATTTTATTCAATCTGTTGGCAATGGAGGCCAGATTGGTGAATGTAAGCAAGAATGACGAAGGCCAGATTGATGGCGTATTGGTGAAGAGACAGTTGAGACAGTTGAGACGTGCCACAAAGATCAGTTTCATGATCGAAGCTTTCTTCAAGAATTAAACCTGGAAAGATGTTGTATCTTTCAACCAGCAGAACACCTTGCCAAAGGAGCAATACCAGCTCGAGATGGCACTTGGTTTATTCACTGCCCTGTTTAACAAAGTGAAAGACGAGGTTCACATAAAACATCTATTGGAGATGGGTAATTTGAACCCAACTTGGGTTGCACCATCCAAGGGGGAATCTAAAAAGAAGACCAAGAAAAAGAAGAAAGAAAAATGTAAACCTGCCAAGAGGGCAAGCACGTCAGAAACAAAGACATCTTCACCACCACCACAACCGAAGAAGAGGAAATTAAGTAATAACCTACTTCACCAGAAGTTTCACCAGATCGAGAGATCTTAGATGATGTATAACCTAAATCATCTAATGATCCGAGGCAGGAGAAGGATTTTTCTCCAGCCAGAACAGCTTCACCCTCACCATCACCAGATCGATTGGAGAGAATAGATGAAGAAGAAGATGAGAAGATCGATGAAGTCACTGCCAAGAGGAGACAGGCAGAGGAAGTGATACAGTTGATAGAAAATGAAGCAGATCACTATGTGCTTCAAGATTTTCCTGGAATCGAGCTAACTCCAGAGAGCTATGCAGCAGCTCAATGTATCAAGTCGTATTTGCTGATCAAGGACAGTGAATTCTATGTTCTAAACACTCTGCTTACTATAAAATCTATAGAAGAGTTGAAATTTGAAGAGGCAACTACTCAAAATATCTTTGATGTGTCTACGATAGTGGAGATCAGGGAGACATATCATGACATGATATTGGGAATTGCAAAGCATGAAGCAAGAAAGTTGAAAGTTGATTTGAGATCATTCTACAAGGAAAAGATGGAATTTTTCGACTCTGTACCTGAGTCAGATGATGAGGAAGAAGAGAATCCGGGAGAGTCATCTGCTCAACCAGATCACATTGATGAGATAATTACAATGAAGACCCATGAAGAAGCAGCACCAGAACAACTATCAGCATCACAACCAGATTCACATCCATCCACATCACAGCCAACTCAACGAGAGAAGGAGAAAGAGAAGGAGACGGATAATGCACAAGGAAATGTTAATGAACCTATTGTTGAGGAGATCGAAGACGAACCTATTGCACAAGTTGTAGGAGGAGAGCGGACAAACGACATATACACACTAGGAGCAGCCAAGAAGTTAAAGGTTCATGTTGGTTTCTATGATCTGGAAGAGATATTGCGAGAAGAGTCCAAATTATATACCAACGAGCAGGTTGATGATCTAATCGATCTAAGGGAACAAGATCATCTGAATCTTCCATGCAATGAGATCCAGACCAGGGCCACCAATGTACTTACTGATTTTAACAACCATCACAAGCAATATGTTGACGACATGGAGAGGATTTTAAAGAAGAAGGTCAAAGATGTCGTTGAGGGCATGGAAAAGACACTCAAGGATGATAGAGACGCAGTTGATCTTGCTAGAGAGAAGCTTGACCTAAGATTGGAAAATTATGAGAAGAAGTTGGATGAGGCCACTAAGTCACTTTCTATTATTACAGCACAACAGAAGAAACAAATTGAGGAAGTTGTTAAGCCGCAGCTGAGATCACAGAAACCACATCTCACGATCTTCACAAGCAGCTGGATAATTTTGAGAACGAACGGTGCAAAGAGATCATGAACAAGAATTTACACGACACACTCATTGACATAGATTATCCAACTCAATACGAGATAAGTCATTATTTCAAAAAGGTTGATGAACTGGAAAAGGACCAGAACGAATATGACAAAACGCTGACTTAGGTTAATAACAGACACAATAACCAGGTCAGTGAGATCAATCAGAACATCATAGTCCTACTAAATTTCAAAATGAATGCTGAAGAGAAACAAGCTGAGATGGAGAGTGAGATCGACTCCCTTCGAACACTCATCAGATCGGTTATTGATGATGTCGAAAAGGGGGGAGGTCGAGGAGGTAAAGGGAATGAGACAGCCAAGAGGAAGCCTACCAAGAAGCAGACCACTCCACCAGTCAAGCCCACACAACAAACAGACCAACCTGAACGACAAATTCCAGATAAAGGGAAGAAGCTCATTGTTATACCTAAAGTGTGTACTCTAGGTTCTCGCAAATTATACGAGGTCGATTGCATGTGGGTAAGCTAACCCCCGTTGAATCTCGATGGAAAGCTTAACGAAGTGGCTCTAATCCTAAGTGTTATTAAAACAAGAAAAGGGAAATCCTAAACACTCTAACAAAGATAAATGGGAGGAACAAGAAATAAAACGAAAACAATAAACAGAATTAAAAGGTGAATTCAGGATTGAAGGGCCTAGAATTTAGAAAACCTACAATTAATTAAATTATGCTCCTCTACTCATCCTATTGTTCGTTCATCAAGGACTTCCTAAAATTTAGTCTAATTAGTCACTTACGTATCCATAATTAAAAATAATCATAACTCTCGTATTAGATAACCCTAATAAGAATTCCTCAACTAAAAACAATGATTCGAAGTTAATTAATGACTTCTTAAAGTTTCTTAATTACTAACTTTCGTATTTGACAATTAAGCTGTAATTCTAACCTACGTATTCGAATTACACAATAGGAAAATCAATAACAACTACGAATATGATTCCTACGTTTCCAATTTTGAATCATTGTTTGATTTAACCCTAGGTCTATATTGGAATTATCTCTCGATCTCAACCAATAATGATAAATCAAAACGGTGATCAAGTGTTTCAATTAAACAAGCACGAGTTAAATCAATAAGCACGAATCGAAGAGCAATCAATAAAGAATTAAAAGAAATTATAAACCTAGGGAGATGAAGACAATAAATCCATAGAACAATCGAAATAAGAATTAAACATGCTTATAAAGATTGAGTCTCGGATTGAGAGCCGAACTCACCCTCAATCCTTCATCCCAAGTAGAAACTACAAGCAAATTAACTAAACAAGGATTCTTGGGGTTCTAGAGAGTAAAAGGGGAAAAATTCCTTTTGAAATTTGGGAAAAACGAACATAAATAATCTAAAAACCACAACTTAAGATCGCATCCAGCGACCGCTGAGTAGCCAGCGGTCCCTGGCTTCCTCTCTCTAGTGCGCGAATTGTGCAGGCCCAGCGGTCGCTAGAACCTGCTCTTTGTCTGCCCTTTTTCGCTGCTTCCAGCGAGTGCTGGGGGTCGGGCCACCGCTGGCCCACAGGCTCGGTTTCTCCACCTTCTTCTATGCTTCGTGCACTCCTTGATCCATGCAATCTCCATTTATATTGCTTCTTTGGCTTCCTCGGGATTCATTTGGCTCCCCAACGACTCTGTTTCACTCCTCTTCTCATCATCCTACATCCACACAAGAACAAACAAGATCGGCGTAAATACAAACTAAAAACACATAAAATCAAATACAAACTATCAACTAGACACGACGGAATATGAAATAACAACACACACAAATGAGCTAAACATATTGAACAATATGTGTAATTTTATTCCAAAATTTCAATGAAAGGTTTGGTTCTTAAAAAAATTATTACTATGACAAAAGACTTGTACAAGTTATACGTTTCGTCACCACTTTGTGGAAAATCGTTAAGTATGAATATGTTAGATACCTATGACTCGATTGGTGAAATAGTCTCTCCCCTCAAAAGCATGTTTATTTTTACCGACGCACAAAGAAAATATTTTGTTGCGAATGAACAAGATATTGATGAATTGTCCATACATAAAATCATAATTATTGATATGGGCATTTTCCACAGAAAAGGGAAATATTGTGTTACAGTAGAAGCAGAAGTGATGCGGATTTTTCAAGAATCGAAGTCGATTTGCTTTATAAAAAGAAGATATCAATGAACTTCTATGGAATGGTTTCACGGGATTCAGCCAATTGTCTTGATTGTGGAATATCATTGAGAAATAGGAATTCACGTTATCCTCTGAAAAAAGATTTAAAAGTTTTGTCAACTTTTAAATTCTTCTTTTTTTTTCATTTTTCGTTGTTTACAAATTGAAAATCTGATATTTTTCATAATCTACATACTTTAAGGAGGGATAATATTATCATTTCAAATTTGGAATGATAATATAAGAAACATTGGATGAATTGTAACTAGAGGATTAAAAAGTAAGGAATTTAAAGAATTAGAAATCTCTTCATCCTTATTTTGGCACGATAGATTTATCTTTATAGGGAGTGTTTAGTTGGTAACATTAAATTTAGAGATTAAATTATCTTATGTTTGGTTACAACATAAAATTCAAAATTTGATTAAAAAGCTATTTATGATAACTAATACTAATATTTTTTGTCTAAAACTACTCCTAATGATAAGTTTATCTCGGATAGAAATCCAAAATGAATCTTGCTGCTATACTATTTATTAAACCAAACATGCCCACAGACAACACAACTTAATTAAGAAATTATCTGATTCAGAAGAGGCAATTTCTGGAAACGTGATTAGTTAAGAGTTAACAAATAACATAATTAATGAATTTGTGTCCTTCGCATTTAGGGAATTTATTCGATTAGCAGGTTTAGGATAGTTGTTGGGTCCTTTTCTTTTTTTGTTATATAATCAGAGTTGCAACATGCAATTGGCTTGATTTGTATAATCTTTAAGTTAATAACACCCATTTTGCTTGATTTATTTCTCAATTTTTTTAATGAGAAATATTATTCAGACAAACATTGAGATGACTCAAATTTGTTGGTGAGCAGCTTGCTGCTGTTGATTGTATTGCTAATTCGAAGTGCATTTTTATTTATTTTTTCAGCTTTTTGTCTAGATCTCATTTTATTTGGCATTTTTTTATAGGTATATCTCTTATAGATCAATAAATAAATACCTAAACAAGTTTAGTCGTAATTAAAAAGAATTATATGCAATAGTGATTATTATAATTACTCTGTAAATTTGCTGTGTGATTCTTATACTAAACAATATTAATTTTTATCATTTTTAGTTATTTTGTTCTGACGTGTATCGATATCCAATTATAACAACCGGTTTTTTTTTTACGTTGAAATTTGTAAAAAATGAAACAAAATATGGTTGCACAAAGGAATGACATTTCAAAGAAGAACAATTCATCCAATTCACTTAAACACTAACATAGAATTGTGGCGCAGCTAAAAAATTGTGGCCAGCAAGGGGACTGGATCAATGAATTCATTCAAATAGTAATTAGCTATATAGGCTAATATCAAGGAATAATCTCACCTCTGAAAAGAAAAAGGAAAAGAAAATAATACTTTTCTCCTTGAAGAATAGAGGTATATTAAAGAAAGAGTGCATTGATCATCTTCCAAAGCCAGAGGAAGCAGAAACATGGGACTTGTCCTCACATATACGGTGGCAAAGATGCCAACTTCTTTATTCTGGAAATATCGAACAACTCCATAAATCTCTGGTCCGTGACTCTAGCCTTATCAGCAGCAAACCTCTGATACTCGTCGAATATTGAAGATAAACACCAATTTTGCCATTTCCTAAGGCATCCCACAAGACAACCAGTCCGGTGCTGCATTAACAAGAGTCGTGAATTATGTTAAAGACAGGGCAACATCATACACTTCTTTAGTAGGAAGCTAAAACAGAGTGATATGCTCGTACCTTCCCTCGCTTGCAGTGAATTAGGAGCGGATGGTTTCTTTTATCTGCAGAGAGTGTTTGATTTAAGACATCTCAAAGAATAAGAAATACTCATTTGATGATGATTAAGAAGTAGACATACCTAATAGTACTCTCAATGCGCGAACAATTAAGTCTTCTGGGATGTTTACAAATAGCTCCTGCATATTGATTTGAGTATGTAAGAACACAAAGATTTAAAGGCCAAAGATAGTCATTAGTTAATACAATAGAAAGTGAGAAGGAATACATGATTTACAAAGGCATGTTATTTTTGTACTAAAATTGAACATTATTCCAATAATACTTTATCTATGAGTTTAAAATAACAAAGAAATCTTATATCCTCATTCTTCATTTGCTAAGCAGAAGAGCCGAATAAAACATTTAATGCAGCAATGGTGAGCGGTGACAGAAATAAACTAACTTAGAACACAAGTACATCAAAAGCTATGGAACTCCATCTGATCAGAAGTAGAAACTTCTCCAAAATTTAAGGATATCAAGCAGCATTCATCATAAAATGCTTCAGAAATAATAACTTTCGGTTGAACAAATGAGCTTAGTACTTACACAAAGCAATACAGAATATTGAATTAGATCTCAAGAAAGTAGATTAAATTTTTAGTACTATCAAGGAAACAACTGATTGGCAATGATCATATCACAATATAATCACTTGTATTTCTCACCTCAAACAAACATAAAGCTTAATTCAAATAAAGATCACCTTGGATCCCTCAAGGCCGAACTGATAAAGGCGAATTCCGTTGGCGTTGAGAAACTGCATATGCTCTTCAGGATAGGGCTCGGGACACAAGTATCTTCAATTTCATGAAAATATTTCTTTAATAACTCGCGATTAAAATAAATGAAAAAGAATACATTAAAGAGAAATCAATAGAGAGTGTGAGGTATTGAAATTGAACATACATAATGGATCGCAGGCCTAGGGATTTGAGGAAGGGGAAGTTGGCGGAGTCGGGGAATCCGGAGCGATATATTCCATAATCCACCATAGAAAAGTTGAGCGGCGTGAGGAAAAGATGTTCCTCCGCGGTAGCGTCAGCGGCGAGAGCCGATTTCTCCGGCGACATATCTGCGGCTGTTTGCGCAGCGGCGAGAGAGGGTTTGATTGTTTTGAGGCACATTGGAGCGCGGCAATTGTGGATGCTCATATCATTCAAAAGCGCATGCGTATGATGGAATCGCGAAGAATCAATCGCCTGATCGCAGATAGAATATTCAGAGAGGAGAAAAGGAATTGGGGAAATTTAAAGAGGGGTTTGATTCCTTAGAATCTAAAAAGATTCGAAATCGTCAAGAGAAGAGAAGACTGCAGAGATTTGTTCAATTGCGGTGGCCTTTTTTTACTTTCATTTTTTGTTTTAGCTCTTAAATAAAAGATGATTTGCAATAGATATAATATATAATATTACCAATTCCCAGAGTAATTAATTAATAGTCAAAATAGGGACTGTTGCTCGCGTGCCACTATATAATTGGCTCTTTTTAGACCTAACTAACTACTACTACTACTTTTCCCTTAAAGAGTTGCCATTTAATTAATTAATTATGTAAAGTTACATTGCATTATAATAATAATAATGATTTATTATTATTGTAGCTTTGAGGGATGATCTTAACGAATTCCGGGTCAATTAGATCTCTATTCCATTGTAACTATTCCACCCATTGAAGAGTGCTTCAATTGTTTGGTTTGATTATATTATAACATTAAACCATTGACAAAAGAAAAGTACATGATTTTTGTGAGTCTTTAATTTGACCTTTTAATTGAGAGGAATTTAATTTTGACTACGATAACATAGGTCACGTTCAAATCTATTCATATATTAGTGACTAGCGTGTAAACTCATCGAATATCGATGGAAAATTATCTTGTATTAATTATAACTTGTAAGTATAAATTTAAAATTAATTTATAATGTTTTAAAATAATATATATTACAATAAATTATTATTAAAATCAAAATAATTTTTTAAACCAATTATTAGAAATAATGATAAATTATCGTGTAGTGGAATTAAGTAATTCTCGAAAGATCATTGCGAATACTTATTACATAAATGATTACTCAAATTCATTTAAATTATTACATGAATGACCACATAATTGATTTCATCAAAATATCACTGAACAAATTATTGCAATTAAGTTAGACGAAGGATCAATCTGTATGTGTAGTTAAATAGATTTATTATTTTAAAAAAGAAATACTCCGTTGCAATTAAATAGCTAAACATTTTATTTTTAAGTGATCAATCACAATAATTAATAGCAAACAAACGTTATATAAATGATTATCTCATTGGTACGATTAAAATAGTTAGTGATAAATTATTGTATATAATCAATATTATATATGAAAATTTATCATCTCGTTAATAAAGTTAAAATAGCGCACGACAAATCATTATAAAAAAGTATTAAATGTATATTGTAAGTAGAGTAAAATAACGTTATCATTAAAATTGATGTTTGAAGATATAATATACAATTATAAATTTAAAAATAATTCAATAATTTGTCTCAAAATATAAATGTAAAACAAATAATAGTTAATAATTTATTTTAAAATCTTCATTATCTAACAAAAGGTAAACAAAGAAGCATGTAATCACGATTTAAGTATACATATTTTATATCAAAATGATATAATTTGACTAATCTTTGCAAATAAGTGTATCATAAATAATCATTTTTCTACAAATAAGTGTTACTTGAATACTTATTGTAATGACCCGCTCTTTTGTTAGAGCTATTACGTACCAAATATTTTGTGGTTAATGAAAATTTTATGATTTGGAAATCAGTTAGCATTGACCATGATAAATCCCTACGTTATTTAAATGGAACTCATTTCAATTTAAATCCTATCAAAGCTTAGTGTGATAATAATATTAGGTGGAGTATTACATTACATAAGGTATATTAATATATATGTGATAATAATGTTTAGTGTGATAATTGTATCAATCTTTATCATTAATAGTTTAGAGGTTTAGAGGTATCATTAATCGTTTAAGAGGTATTATAATTGTATCAATCTTTATCATTAATTCCCTACATACGTAATATATATATATATATATTATTATAAAAAAGGCTGAAGATAGATATAGCAGATTTAATCAGATTTTGTTACAGAAACTGGATTCTATTACAGAAACCAAATATTACATACATCATCAAACTCAAACACCCCAGCAAAAAAATAAAATAAAAAGGAAGAGAGATAAAAGCCTAATATAGAATATAGGCTGCAGTAGTAGGCGGCTGAGATGATGAGAGCTGCTGCCACACGCCACACTTCACTTCACTCAACTCATCTCCTTTTCTATCCATAACCTGCAGTATCCAAAAGAAATAAGCCTAGTGCAGGTAGCAAGTAGAGAAAGCAACTGATAGACTCTCATTGCCTCTATATAAAGAAGTAAAACCTTAACAAATAATTACAACCCACTCAATTTATACCAAAACGCTGCCGAAATGGAAACTTAAAGAAAAACCAGGAGAAGAGAAGAAATAGCATTTCATAAGGTAAAGAATTCTGCTCTAACATTACTTCCCTTAGCTGCATATTATTTACATGTACGGGCGTTTTATAAATTAAAATTTAGACTCTGAACTTAGGCGCTGCACCTTGAACTTAGAAGAGCATGTCATTAACATAGGAAAAGCATCGTTTAAAGTCTTATGTGAATATTGATATGCAATCTATCCTAATCTGTAATCTACATGACAAAGAAGAAAAGAAAAATAAGAGAATATACCTAATGCATGAGGAAGCGGTAGTGCACGGCTGTTGCACAGCCATGAGCTTCCTCGAACAGGCCCCGAACCACTCCGAATAGCCTCGAATCACCCCGAACCAACTCCGGACAGCCCCGGCAGACCCCAGACAGGTTTGAAACAGTCTCGAACGGCTCCGGCAGACCTCGAGTCACCCCGGACAGTTCCGGACGACCTCGAACAGCGCCGAACAACCCCGAACCAACCTCGAATCACCTCGAATGAATCCAGATAACTCCGGACAGCCCTAAACCAACCCCGAACAAACCCCGAACAAACCCGAAACAGCCCGTATGTCCCAGAAACCAAGCTGCAAATATAGAACACTCTTCAGACTCATTATTTCGTAAAAATATTCGAAGAGGAAATGAATGTTCAGATCACAAACTCTCTAACCAAACATAAAATAGAACAAGCAGTGAAGGTAAGATAAAAGAGCGAGAAGGAGTGAGATTTAAGTCTGAAAAATTTAATCTTTCTTCCAAGGACCTCAATAATCCCAAAATCCAGGAATTTAGAATACTTCTTAAACCAAAATCAAACAAATGAGGGCAATCAAGTTATAAAATTTGATAGAATCCTAAGGCTTAGTCCAAGGAATCCTAACATAAATGGAACATGCAAGGTATTGGAATACATATAAATCAAACCAAATAAAATGAAATACAAAGAGAGATAAGAGAGAGAGGTTACGGGGAAGGAGAAATTTGCACCGCTGGAGAGAAACCTCGGACAAACAGGGCAGCACCGGAGTAGCAGTTTCGCCGCTTTTCTGAAACCTCCCAGTGACGAGTAATCCCGTGGTTACCTTCCGCGGAGGGAGCAGGGGAGAGACGAACGAAGTCGGAGAGCCACCGAGGTGACTAGGGGGCGAAAGCAGCGCTGCTGCATATCTGTGAAAGAAGCAGCGTGAGAAAAAAAAAAGAGAAGAAAGAAGGAGAAGGAGAGTAAAGCTGACCACCGGAGGAGTGCGGCGTCGCTGCATGCAGTGAGGAGTGCGGCGCAGAGGCTAAGCTCGATCCCTATCGAGAGAGAAATCTGGGCGAACACGCAGCGCTGGGGGAATGCCTGCGTTCGCGGCGGAGAAGGCGGTGCGGTGCGGTGCGGTGCGACTGAGAGTGGGAGAGAGGCGGAGATGGGAAGAGAGAGAGAGCCCGGCGAGAGAGAGGGAGCAGTGGTGGAGATCGGGCAGGGAGTAGAGGCGTCGAGGGAGGGAGAGAAGTGAGAGGCAGAAGTGGAAGAAAGAATAGAAAGAATAGGGTTTTGCCTAGAAAAGAAACATCTAGAATTTGGGCCCGGGTCATGGGCCGGGTCAACGGGTCAATAACTAAATGGACTGGGCTCTACAAAATAAACTTGTACTGGGCTAGGATAATACACGAATGGGCCTAGAAATTAATAAGTACTGGGCCGGGTCTAAGTTAATAGTTGGGCCTTTAATTAAATTCTCATTGGACCTAAAAAATTAAGAATGGGCCGAAAATTTAATTAAGAATTTGGGCTTATTTAATTATCAATTGGGCCGAACTACTAAATTATGGGCCGAGAATTAAACTTTGTATGGGCTGAAATGGATAGATTAAATGGACCAACATAACTAGTCAAGTGGGCTCAGATTATGGACCTAAACAAATAACACATGGGCTAAATTAGTTAAGGTCTTGGGCCTAGTGAATTATGTAATTGGACCAATCTTTTAACCCAATAGACTAAGATTTAAATTTATTTGGACTAAGTTCAAGAATGTTTATTTTAAGCTAAACTAGGAGAATTAATTTATTAATTAGCAATTAAATTTCTAAACTAGAATTTAATTAATTAATTAGAACTTAATTGATTAATTAGAATTTAATCATAAGAAATTATTAAATTATAAATTATGCTTATGGGGACAATTGAAATATAATTAGCTTAATTAGAAATTATTTACCTCAAGTTAAGGATAGAGATATTAAATTAGAAATGTCTTTAGTTATATTACCCAATAATTATTTATTGGGTATAGTAAATCCCCAAATCCTAAAGTGATTTGGAAATCATAGAACGACTCATCTAGAAATACATCTCTTAGACTCGTATAATAGTCGAGTTTTAATGTCACACCCCGTCCTCAGCAGAGTCCGGGCGCGCGACTATAGAATAATTAAATGAAGGATAAATGAAGGATAATAACTAAAGGTAGGATAAAGTGGAACCCTGAAAGCTTTGACTAAAACGAAAGATACTTCAATAACTTAATTCAGTTTAGACAAGGAGTTAATTTACATAATTGGCAACCTCGCCAAACAAAAACTGATGGAAACTCACGCAGCGGAATAAG
>JAPKLX010001632.1:1663-19181 GCA_026898415.1 Leonotis leonurus | reverse complement strand
GATTGTGATCCAAAGATTATGTCATCGACATATATCTGGACCAGCAGAATATGTTCTTTGACTTTGATGATAAACAGTGTCTTGTCAACAGAACCTCTTCTGAAGCCTGATTCCAGTAGGAATGTTGATAATGTTTCATACCATGCTCTGGGTGCCTGTTTCAATCCATAGACAGCCTTGGCTAATCTGTATACTCTCTGGTCAGGATTTTCTTCTTCAAATCCAGGTGGTTGCTCAACATATACTTCTTCTTCTAGTATGCCATTAAGGAATGCACTTTTAACATCCATTTGGTATACTTTGAATCTCTTGTATGCAGCATATGCCAGAAATAGTCTGATTGCTTCCAATCTGGCCACAGGTGCAAAGGTTTCATCGAAATCGATACCCTCCTGTTGATTGTATCCCTTTGCAACAAGTCTAGCCTTATTTCTGACTACTTCTCCATTCTCATCTCGTTTGTTTTTAAATACCCATTTTACACCTATCACTCCTTGATGTTTTGGTCTGTCAACCATATACCAGACTTGGTTTCTTTTGAATTCGTTGAGTTCTTCTTGCATAGCTATGACCCAGTCTGCATCTCTAAGTGCTTCATAGGTGTCAGAGGGTTCAACACGTGATAGATAACAGCTGAGAAGTGCACTTTCTCCATGCATTCTTCTGGTTCTCACTCTATCTGTTGGGTTCCCAACAATCTGTTCAGAAGGGTGATTTTCTTGAATCCATTTCCTTCTGCTAGACATCTCTTCTTCTGATGTCTCCTGTTCTGGTTCACTTGTTGGGTCCTCAAATTCTGGATGAGAAGTTTGGAATGGATTTTCATCTTCTGGTTCTTCTTGATCATTATTCCAACCATTTGTATTGCTTGATTCTTCTGGTTGATCTGGTTCTGGTTCATTCAGATTATTTTCACCTTCTGGTTGATTGTCCTCTGGTGTAGCCTGTGTTATCTGTTCTGTTCCCCCTTGCTGCAAGCTTACTGCTTCAGCATTGTTTGGAACTTCAACTTCATACTCTTCTGATGTATTCCAGATTAGAATGTCTTCTAACAGAATCTCTTTTGCTTTCGGGTTTATGTTCTGATCTTGTGTTTGATCAGTATCTAGGTCTCTGTCACTAATAACAGATTCATCAAAAACAATATGAGGTGTTACTTCCACAATGTGAGTCCTCTTGTTAAAAACTCTATAGGCTTTGCTAACATCAGAATACCCTAAGAATATTCCTAGATCAGCTTTGCTATCAAAAGTTTTCAACTGAGATTTCCCATTATTGTGTATGTAACACAGACAGCCAAAAGAACGAAAATAATGAATCCTGGGTTTTCTGTTGTTCCATATCTCGTAGGGTGTCTTCCCATGTCTGATGGTGACAACTGATCTGTTCTGGGTGTAGCATGCTGTATAGATGGCTTCTGCCCAAAATTTCTTAGGCAGTCTGGTTGCGTTGAGCATAGTGCGAGCTGCTTCTTTTAAAGATCTGTTTCTTCTCTCAACTACTCCATTCTGTTGAGGAGTTCTTGCAGCAGATGTCTGGTGAGTGATACCCATCTGGTTGCAATATTCCTCAACCTTCTGGTTTAGGAATTCTGTTCCACGATCTGTTCTGATTGTGGTAACAGAAACTTCCTTTTTCTTGGTGATCTTGTTGAGAAAATTTGGCAGCTTCTCCAGAGTTTCTTTCTTCTTATGCAAGAATATTACCCAAGTAAATCTTGAATAATCATCAATGATGACTAGAGTATATTTCCTACCATTTATGCTTAATGGTTTGACTGGACCAAATAAGTCTAAATGTAGTAATTCTAGTATTCTGGTTGAGCTCTGGGCAGATTTGCTCGAAAAGGATGATCTGGTCTGCTTTCCTGCTTGACATGCTTCACAAACGTGACTTTTGTCATAGACTTGTTCTGGCAATCCTTCAACTAGTTTCTCTCGTGCAATCTTATTGATTGATTTGAAGTTGAGATGGCTTAATCTTTTATGCCAAAGCCAGCTAGTTTCTGACACTGTCTTTGTGACCAGACAGGTCTCTATCTGGTTGTCCCATTGTACAATATATAATCTGTCTTGCAATTTCCCGGTAAGGAGTATCTCATCTCCTTCCTTATTCTTAACCAAACAGTTGTTAGCATTGAAAACAATCTGATTACCATTGGTACAGAACTGACTTACAGAGAATAGATTGTGGCTGAGACCTTCAACATATGAGACATTTGAAATGGTGGTCTTGCCTACTTTTATGTTTCCATATCCTCTGGTATATCCTTTTGAATTACATCCAAAAGTGACATGAGGTCCTGGTTTCTCTATGTAGTCTGATAGTAGGTTCTTGTCACATGTCATGTGTTTTGAACAGCCACTATCAATTATCCAGATTGTTCCTTTTGCAATCTTACTTCTTCTTGCAGCCTTCTGGTCCTGCAATAGATTTAGCTACCCTTTATTGTCTGGGTGCTTGGTTATTAGCAAAGATCCCTTTTTGAATCCAGAATAACTTTAAATTGGGAAGAGTAAAGTAGCTAGTGATGATATTCCCATTTTCATCAACAATGGACTTTGAGTGAAGAGCAGATGGATGGTATCTCTCTGATCCTTTGCTTTCTGCTTTCTTCTGTGATGTCCTGTTGACTTTATTTCTGGTCTGTTGTTTGGATTCTGTGTAGTAGGCAGGATGTCTTTTTGTTTGATGATATTGTCTGTTAACAGCTTGTTTAACAATCATCTTCTGGGGAAGATCTTTCTTATTTTTCAAGTTTATTACTTGATCTGATATTTGACTTCTTTCTGGTACGAATTTCATTGGACCTGCTGCTTTTTCTGTGTGACCTGGATATCCTAATCCAGAAGTCCCCTTTTGCTGCATGTTAATTAGCAGTTTAGCACGTTCATCACTCTTGTAGATCATTTCTTTTCCTTTCTTGATCTTCTCTTCAGCAATGTTATTCCTATTTATAAGATCTTTGACTTTTGAGTTCAAGGAATGTATCTCACTGTCTTTGCTCTTGATCTGTTCTTCCAGAACATTGATGTTAGCAACAAACTTAGTGTTTGCTTTACTCAATATCTCTTCAGTTTTCTTCAATCTGTCATTTTCTTCAACAACTTCTTTGAAAAGTCTCTTGATACTTGAGTAACTCTTGAACATCTCATTAACTTCAACCCAAGAATATTCATCTTGATCTTCTGTTTCCTGTTCCAGATCAGTATTATTTGAAGAGTTAGAGTTGCAGGAATTTACCTCTACATCATCTAGACCGTTGTCTAGTCCTGCAAAGCATTCATCCCAGTCTTCTTCTTCTTTAGCAAAGAATGCTTCATCATCTTCTGTTGAACTATCAGATAGATGGCTTGAGCTGGAATCATCTTCTTCCTTTTCTTCTGCTATCATAGCTTTACGTTGAGCTTTTAGCTTTCTGTCCCTTTTAGCTCGTAGTTCTTCTCTCTGACTTTTGGATAGGTCAGGACAATCTGTCTTGAAGTGTCCTGTTCTTCCACAACCATAGCAAGTATAGTCAGTAGGATTAGTGATTTTACCATTACCTCTTCTTTCTGTTTTGTCATCAGATTGTTCTGCTTCTTTGTTCTTCTGGTATCTACTCTTGTTGTCTTTGTAGAACCTTCGATACTTTCTTGATCTGACTTCCATCTTGTCCATTCTCTTAGCAATCAATGAGAATTCTTTCAGTAACTTATCATATCCTCCTTCTTCTGATGCAGTAGATGAAGTTGATTCATCTGTTTTGCACTTCGCTTTGAAGGCAGTCTCTTTCTCCTGCTTAGTGCTAGTTTCATTCTTCTTGCTGGAGGAATGATCTGTTCCATGTATCCTTCTGATATCACATTCATGGACAGCTAAATGATCAAATAGTGCTTCTACAGACAGATCATTGAAATCAGCACGTAGAGGTTGCATAGCTGAATAGATTTCCCAGCTTGGTGGTAAAGCTCTAAGAATCTTGAGGTTCTTCTCTCTCTGTGTGTACTTATCCTTTTTGAAGGCAGACACTTCAAGTAATACTTCAGTGAACCTGTTCTTCATTTGTTCAATGGTTTCTCCAGGCTTCATTTTGAATTCATCGAACTTATTACATGCTAGGGATAGCTTGTTCTCGATCATAGCTTCAGATCCTAGGCTGAGATCTCTTAGTGCTTCCCACATTTCTTTGGCTGTATCAAGATCTTGGATCTTGGCCAGATGAACTCCTTTCACAGTACTGGAGATAACTCCTTTAGCAAAATCATCAAGGTTTGCTTCTCTTCTTTCTTCAGAAGTATACTTTCTGGGGTCTTTCAGTACAGTTTCCTTGACTGCTCCTGTTTCAGTGATACGAGTGGTTTCTTCTGTAATAGCCAAAGGTCCTTCTTCTATTACCTTCCACATCAGGCAGTGATGAGCTTTGAGACACATCTTGATTCTGAAGCTCCATTCTCTGTAACCTTGGATGGAGAATTCTTCGCATGCCCTGATAACAGATGATTCCATAACAGATAATATGCAGATGATGAAAAGATTTTCTAGATCTATTCAAGTTGACCACGCAGGTATTAACCTTGTGAAACAAAACAATGGTCGTATGAACCACTGCTCTGATACCACTTGTTGGTCCCGAAAGAGCAAGGTTTGGTGTATGGGGGGGGGAATACACCAAATGCAAACTTTTCAGTTTACTTGACAATTTCAATCAGAGAGATGTGAGCCTTCTGAATTACAGATTGCTCTAGATGATAGAACACTGTGATTTTCTAATCAATTAAGTTCTATCCAAGTAAGATCTCTCCCGTGAGATAAACAGAGCAGAAAGCAAGTGTGAACTTGATTTCAAACAATGTTTTGTGTGCGGAATAATGGTGGACTTAGTTGGTGCTCTTGTTAAGAAAACCTTTTGAAAACTTTAATCGAGTATTTAGAGGTTGATTAAGAAAGCAGATTTGAATGAGTATGATAGATGCAGAATAAAAACAACTGAATATAAAATGCAGAATTTAAATAACACAGTTATTTTTACGTGGTTCGGGAAACCCCCTACGTCCACGGTCTAATCCAAACTGGATTAGATATCCACTACTAGGATACTCTTCTTATTTAACCTCGCTGAGAACGAGCCACAAGTTCCAAGTACAAACTGGTTTGAAACTTATGCACGAATAAGGGTCGTGTCCCTTTACAACTTACAGAAAACTACTGTAATCAGAGACTATCTTCACGTTAATCCACTAGATAACTACTAGCTAGTAAAGATCTCCTTCTCTCGATAAGACAGACTTGAATCGAGGTGGTTTGGTGTGATTATGATCACGAACAGGTTGAAGCTTAAGTCTGATTTAGAGATAGAGTGCTTGAAAGTGTTTTTGCTGTATAGCGCTTGTGAATATTCTTGTTCTCTTCTTCAGACTTTAAATCTTCAAATTTATATAGGCTCTGAATTTGAAATTCTAGCCGTTTTGTTGATTGGCTTGATTTGATTTGTTAATTGCCAATCAATCGTATCTCTTATTTCCTTGTAGATTTGTTGATTGAATCTTTTATGAATGGTAAGCAGATCATCTGTGATTTGCTTTCCTTCTTCATATCAATCAATGATTCATTTTCTATTTCTTTGATGGAAAGTCTTTAATGCTTCATTGACAGATTTGGTTCTGCTCTATCTGGTTTGCTTCTATCCTTCTGGATGTATCCTTTCTGGTCTAGTGACTTTCTGGTTGAGATGCTTTTCTGGTTGAGCATACGTTAACCATTTTCTGGTTGAACTACTTTCTGGTAGACAATGCTTTCTGGTAGGAGTACTTTCTGCTCGAAGCATCTTCCATCTTTCTGTTTGAACCCTTTCTGGTTTTAGCTTTCTGTCAAAGTTGACTAGCTTCATTTTGAGACTTTCTGGTTTGAGACTCTCTGGTTTGAGACTCTCTGATTTAGCATTCTGTCTTGAGACTTGCTGGTTGAGCTTTCTGTCTTGTGACTTAGCTTTCTGTTCCAGCCTTCTACTTGAGACTTGCTGGTTTTAGCGTTATGTCTCTAACTTAGCCTTCTGCTCCAGCTTTCTGTTCCAGCCTTCTGCTTGAGACTTGCTGGTTTTAGCATCTGTTCAAGACATCTTCTATCGTTCTGTTTGAACCAGTTTCGACTATCTGTTATGCTGAAACCAATTAGAAGGTACAGAACATGTATTATATCAAGTGTGTTTTGAAAAACCATCATCAAAACTAAGAAATGTTATGGGGTTCCCAACACTTCCTTCAGTTGAGCAGCGAGTGCACTTCCTTTCTTGTCAACAGCAGCATTGATTGATTCATCTTGTTTGGCCAGCAGGTCAGCAAGCAAGGCAGTGGCCTTTTCTGCTTTTTCGTCTATTCCATTTAGACGGAGATTGATCTTAGCTTGTCCTGCCTCATTTGCCAATCTATCATCGTCGATTTTCTTGTCAAGCTCCTTCCTGACTGTGCGTAATTTTCTTCTGATGTCTTCATCCATGTCATTAACATACTCTTTCTGATGTTGATTAAAATCAGTGAGTATCTGTGTTGCTTTTTCTTGAATCGAGTTGCACACATCAGTCATGTGGTCTTCAACTCGCAGAGTGATGAGATTGTCGAGTTGATAATTGTTGAATGTGTTGGGCTCTCGTTCCAAAAGTTCTTCCATGGTGTAGAAGTTGACGTGTTTCTTCAACTTCTGTGCAGCGCCATGGGTATAAATTTCATTGCTTGGCTCTCCGCCAATGTGCTGGCCCACTGGTTCATCTTCACTTGAATCAAGGTCGATGACAGTGGTTTTCTTTGTAGGCTGCTTCTGAGTCTGTGCTGCTGCTGGTGATAATTGGTGTTCTGTTGGAGATGCTTCTGGAGCTGCAGAAGGTGTTGACTCCAAACTAATCTTCAAGCTTTCTGCCTCTTGTTTCATAAGGCCAGAGATGAGTTGCTTGTATTCTGCTCGAATTTCTTGGACAGAAGAGACTTGAAGCAGACTCAGCAATGTTGCCTCTTCCTTCTTTAATTCATCGATTGTTTTGAGTTGGAGCAGTGCATCAAATATATAATACTCGCTGTCCTTGACCAGCAAGTAAAATTTAATACGTCTTGCTGCTCCCAAGCTCTCTGGAAGAAGATGAATGTTAGGAAAATCTTGGAGTACAGAATGTTCTGCCTCATTTTCCAGCAAGTTGATAACGCTCTCTGCCTGGCGTTTTCTCACTTCCTCCTCATCAGCAGACTCTTCCTCTTCTTCATCTTCGCTTATCCTTTCCATTCTGCTTGGAGAAGGAGTGGCTGTTCTGGCAGGAGAAAAATCTTTCTCCGGATGACTTGTTTCTGGTTGAAATTCTGCTGTTGGAGTTTCTGGTTGTTCTGTTGCTGCTTGTGTTGGTTCTTCGTCATGTTCTGGTAAATCTGACTGTTCTGCTGTTGCTGCTGGTGGTGGTGATGGTTCCTGAGCTTTCTGAAGTCTTCTCTTCTTCTGTTTTGGCAGGGAGGCAGAAGTTTCTGTCTCCACAGAACTGCCTCGCTTTCTGGCTGCCTTTTCTTTGACCACCTTCTCCTTGGAGCTTTTCTCCTTCTTCTTCTCAGCACCTTTAGTAGGTGGAACCCATGCAGGGTTAGAACTGCCCACTTCCAGTGCTGCAACTCTATGCTCTTCGTCTAGAATCTTGTTGAAAAATTGAGGCGCCAGTCCCAATGACATCTCCAGCTGGTGTTGGTCCTTGGGAATGGAGTGATGGATGTTGTACTCCTCGGCGTCATCCCAGACTTTCTATTTGAAAAATCTTTCAATCATTAGGCTGATCTTTGTGGAGTGTCGCAGATTCCTCCTAACTTCCACCGAAGTTCCTCTGCCTCGGCTGTCTTTGGTATAAGTAACCAACTTTGCTTCCTTGGCCATTAGTTCAAACAGAATTCTGCTCCAGTTGACTCGTAGGTTGAGAAAAACAGCTGTGAGGATTCTGAACTTCTCATGGGTCACCTGAGCATAAGTCCCGCTGTGATTCAGAAAAATCCTCTGTACCAACTCCAGTAGCAACTTGTATCCAGGTTGAAGTAGAGATCTCTGGAACATCCTTCCAGTGTAGGAGATAGGAATCACCATCATGATCTCAACAGCTTCTTGTAATTGTGCAGGAGTGATATCATCCAAACTCAGTCCTTCATCCTTCAACCTATAAGCCTGGTTGATCATCTCTATCACGTTATAGGGAGTCTTGCTTGTCCGGTCCCCAATTGGCATCAAAACATTAGCTTCAAAGCCATGTTTGTCGTTCTGCCATGTCAGATAAAAGGAGCTACTTGTTTTGCCAAAAACATCTTAGGATGCGAGGTGATAATGTTGCAGAAACCTTATATCAAAAGAACATTCGCACAAGTATATACATATTCATCAGTTCATATGAACAATCATAAGTATTGCACAAAGATAGTAATAATAGCAGTTCATAGGACAAGGAGTCACAGAATATGCAATAAACTGCAGATATAAAAGAAGTTTAAATAAATTGAAAACCTTTGCAGCGTGAAACCATGGCAAAAATTTCATCAAGCTTTCGAAAACCATGGGTTTCAAGGATAGCATACGGTTCAGGTGTGAGAAACTTCTGAACCTCAACAACGTGTTGAAGAAAAAGTGAAGTTTGGGGTGCCATAGTCAAAACGCAAAGATGTTTGAGAAGAGATTTGCAGAAGTTTGGGAGAAAACTTAAGTGCTTAGAAATTTTGAGAAGTTCTCAGTGCAATAAAAGTGAAGGTGAACAGTTTAGAGAAGGATATCGCATATATATAACAAGATCAGCTATTAATTCAGTGGCCTTTTCTGCTTTTCCTTCTATGCCAGTCAGGCAAAGGTTGATTCTAGCTTGTCCTGCTTCATTTGCCACTCTATCATCATCAATTTTCTTGTCAAGCTCCTTCCTGACTGTGCGGAGTTTTCTTCTGATGTCTTCATCCATGTCATTAACGTACTCTTTCTGATGTTGGTTGAAGTCAGTGAGTATCTGTGTTGCTTTTTCTTGAATCGAGTTGCACACATCAGTCATGTGGTCTTCAACTCGCAGAGTGATGAGATTGTCGAGTTGATAATTGTTGAATGTGTTGGGCTCTCATTCCAAAAGTTCATCCATGGTGTAGAAGTTAACGTGTTTCTTCAGCTTCTGTGCTGCACCATGAGTATATATTTCGTTGCTCGGTTCTCCACCAATGTGTTGTCCTACTGGCTCATCATCGCCAGAATCAAGGTCGATGATGGGTGTTTTCTTGGTAGGTTGCTGCTGAGTTTGTGCTGCCGCTGGTGATGTTTGTTGTTCTGTTTGAGTTGCAGAGGGTGTTGTCTCCAAATGAATCTGCAGGCTCTCTGCCTCTTGTTGCATGAGGCCAGAAATAAGTTGGTGGAATTCTGCCCTCACTTCCTGGACGGTGGTGACCTGAAGTAGGCTGAGCAGTGTGGCTTCTTCTTTTTTCAGTTCCTCAATTGTTTTGAGTTGGAGCAGAGCATCAAATACATAATACTCGCTGTCCTTGACCAGCAAGTAGAATTTGACACGCCTTGCTGCTCCCAAACTCTCTGGTAGCTGAGTAATTCCAGGGAACTCTTGCAGAACAGAGTGTTCTGCTTCATTTTCCAGCAGGCTGATAACACTCTCAGCTTGTTGTCTCCTGACATCCTCCTCATCAGTTGACTCTCCTTCCTCTTCTTCTTCACTTATCCTTTCCATTCTGCTTGGAGAAGGAGTAGCTGTTCTGGCAGGAGAAAAATCTTTCTCCGGATGACTTGTTTCTGGTTGAACCTCTGCTGTTGGAGTTTCTGGTTGTTCTGTTGCTGCTTGTGTTGGTTCTTCGTCATGTTCTGGTAAATCTGATTGTTCTGCTGTTGCTGCTGGTGGTGGTGATGGTTCCTGAGCTTTCTGAAGTCTTCTCTTCTTCTGTTTTGGCAGGGAGGCAGAAGTTTCTGTCTCCATAGAACTGCCTCGCTTTCTGGCTGCCTTTTCTTTTACCACCTTCTCCTTGGAGCTTTTCTCCTTCTTTTTCTCAGCACCTTTAGTAGGTGGAACCCATGCAGGGTTAGAACTGCCCACTTCCAGTGCTGCAACTCTATGCTCTTCGTCTGGAATCTTGTTGAAAAATTGAGGTGCCAGTCCCAATGACATCTCCAGCTGGTGTTGGTCCTTGGGAATGGAGTGATTGATGTTGTACTCCTCGGCGTCATCCCAGACTTTCTGCTTGAAGAATCTTTCAATCATCAAGCTGATCTTTGTGGAGTGGCGGAGATTCCTTCTAACTTCCACCGAAGTTCCTCTCCCCCGGCTGTCCTTGGTGTAAGTGACTAACTTGGCTTCCTTAGCCATTAATTCAAACAAAATTCTGCTCCAGTTGACGTGAAGATTCAGACCAATGGCAGTGAGGATTCTGAACTTCTCAGGGGTCACTTGATCGTATGAGCCGCTGTGGTTGAAAAATATCCTCTGAACCAATTCCAAAAGTAGCTTGAAACCTGGTTGAAGCAGAGATCTCTGAAGCATCCTTCCTGTGTAGGAGATAGGAATCACCATCATTATCTTTACAGCTTCTTGCAGTTGTGCAGTTGTGATTTCTTCCAAGGATAGACCTTCGTCCTTCAACCTATAGGCCTGGTTGATCATCTCAATCACGTTGTAGGGTGTTTTGCTCGTTCGGTCCCCAATCGGCATCAAGACATTGGCTTCAAAGCCATGCTTGTCATTTTGCCATGTCAAATAGAAGGAAGCTACTTGTTTTGCCAAAAACATCTTAGGATGCGAGGTGACAATGTTGCAGAAACCTTATATCAAAAGAACATTCACACAAGTATATACATATTCATCAGTTCATATGAACTATCATAAGTATTGCACAAAAACAGTAAAAATAGCCGATCATAGGACGACGAGTCACAGAATATGCAATTAAGATGCAGGTATAAAAGAAGTTTGAATAAACTGAAAACCTTTGCAGCGTGAAACCATGGCAAAGATTTCCTCGAGTTTTCGAAAACCATGGGTTTCAAGAACAGCATACGGTTCAGGTGAAAGAAACCTCTGAACCTCAGACACATGTTGAAGAAATAGAGATGATTGGGGTGCCATAGTCAAACGCGAAGATGTTTGAGAAGAGATTTGCAGAAGTTTGGGAAAAATCTTAAGTGCTTAGAAGTTTTGAGAAGTGCTCAGTGCGATAAAGTGAAGGTGAACAGTTTAGAGAAGAATATCGCATATATATAACAAGAGATAATTAAGCGATAAGTAATTTGAAGAGTTGAAAATTTTCTCCCTTTTTAGATTTTCCCGCTTCTAAGATTTGTTTTCCCGCTTTTCCTTGCGTGAGATGTACGGTCCAGATCCTAGGGTTGGTAGACGAGCGTGAGCGTATCTCTTATTTTGGGCAACTTTGCTTTTCCTTTTTCTTGCAGAGATTTCCTCGATCCCAGTTCCCAAAGGTGGGCTAATCATCATTTAAGATAAAGATTTTAGTAAATCTAGATCAAAAAGGTAACTTTTTCAGACTGTAATTTTGGGTGTAGATTGTACGGAGTGACGTCATGTCTCTTAAGACGCTTCCGATTCGTAGAAAATTCCCCCTTGACTTAGTAATTACGACATAGATTCCACGTGTCACTTTCTTCAGATTAGGCATTGTGAATATTTCGGTAACTTTCTGATGTCAATCTTCTGTTGTCTTTCTGTTGTCAACTGTCTGGTAGCCTTCTGTTGTTAACTATCTGGTGACCTTCTGTTGACACTTTCTGGTGACCTTCTGTTGACAACTATCTGGTGACCTTCTGTAGTTAACGTTCTGATGATCTATCATCCAGACTTAGTAATCCAAGCTTTCCACACAGCATCTTAAATCTTTCTTCTGGTAAGGCTTTAGTTAAAATATCAGCACGTTGGATATCTGTATGAATCTTCTCGATCTTGATGTGCTTTCTCTCTACATGATCTCTAATAAAATGATGTCTCACATCGACATGTTTGCATCTTGTGTGGAGTACTGGATTCTGTGTTATAGCTATAGCACTTGAGCTGTCACAGAATATAGGTATCTCCTTCAATTCAATCTCATAATCTCTTAGTTGCTGTTTCAACCATAGAATCTGTGCGCAACAGCTTCCAGCAGCCATATATTCTGCCTCTGTGGTTGATGTTGCAACAGATGTCTGTTTCTTTGAAAACCAAGATATCAACTTGTTTCCAAGGAATTGACACGTTCCAGAGGTAGACTTTCTGTCCAGTTTGCATCCAGCATAATCTGAATCAGAATAGCCTGTAAGCTCAAGGTTATCATCTTGTGGATACCAGAGACCAATGTGAGCTGTTCCTTTAAGATATCTAAGTATCTTTTTGGCAGCTTCCATGTGTGATTCTTTAGGATTGGCTTGATATCTGGCGCAAACTCCAACTGCATATGTGATATCTGGACGGCTTGCTGTAAGGTATAGCAGAGAGCCAATAATTCCTCTATATTGAGTAATGTTAGCTGGTTTTCCTTCTGGGTCTGGATCTATCTTTCCATTTGATTGCATAGGAATTTTCACTGCTCTGCTGTCTTTCATTCCAAACTTGACTAGCAGATCGTTGATGTACTTTGCTTGATTAACAAAGATACCATCTGGTAATTGTTTTACCTGCAGACCTAAAAAGAAATTCATCTCACCCATCATGGACATTTGATATTTGTTCTTCATTAGTCCTGCAAATTTGTCACACAGATAGGGAGATTGTGATCCAAAGATTATGTCATCGACATATATCTGGACCAACAGAATATGTTCTTTGACTTTGATGACAAACAGTGGCTTGTCAACAGAGCCTCTTCTGAAGCCTGATTCCAGTAAGAATGTTGATAATGTTTCATACCACGCTCTGGGTGCCTGTTTCAACCCATAGACAGCTTTAGCTAGTCTATATACTCTCTGGTCAGGATTCTCTTCTTCAAAACCAGGGGGTTGCTCAACATACACTTCTTCTTCAAGTATGCCATTTAGGAATGCACTTTTAACATCCATCTGGTATACTTTAAATCTTTTGTATGCAGCATATGCTAAAAATAGTCTAATTGCTTCCAATCTGGCCACTGGTGCAAAGGTCTCATCAAAGTCAATACCTTCCTGTTGATTGTATCCTTTTGCAACAAGTCTGGCCTTGTTTCTGACTACTTCTCCGTTCTCATCTCGTTTATTTTTGAATACCCATTTTACACCTATCACCCCTTGTTGTTTTGGTCTGTCTACCATATACCAGACTTGGTTTCTCTTGAACTCATTGAGTTCTTCTTGCATAGCTATGACCCAGTCTGCATCTCTGAGTGCTTCATAAGTGTCAGAGGGTTCAACACGTGATAGATAACAACTGAGAAGTGCACTTTCTCCATGCATTCTTCTGGTTCTAACTCTATCTGTTGGGTTCCCAACAATCTGTTCAGAAGGGTGATTTTCTTGAATCCATTTCCTTCTGCTAGATATCTCCTCTTCTGATATCTCAGGTTCTGGTTCATTTGTTGGGTCCTCAAATTCTGGATGAGAAGTTTGAAATGGATTTTCATCTGCTGGTCCATCTTGATAATTATT
The DNA here is from genome assembly GCA_026898415.1 of Leonotis leonurus. Classification (NCBI taxonomy): domain Eukaryota; kingdom Viridiplantae; phylum Streptophyta; class Magnoliopsida; order Lamiales; family Lamiaceae; genus Leonotis; species Leonotis leonurus. The sequence goes on along the minus strand of JAPKLX010001632.1, from coordinate 5,618 downwards.
CCAACCATTTGTATCTCCTGTTTCTTCTGGTTGATCTGGTTCTGGTTCAATAATATTATTTTCTCCTTCTGGCTGATTGTTCTCTGGTGTAATCTTTGTTGTCTGTTCTGTTCCCCCTTGCTGCGAGCTTACTGCTTCAGCATTATTTGGAGCTTCAACATCATTCTCTTCTGATGTATTCCAGATTAGAATATCTTCTAACAGAATCCCTTTTGCTTTCTGGTTCTTGTTCTGGTCTTGTGTTTGATCAACATCTAGATCTCTGTCACTAATAACAGATTCATCAAAAACAATATGAGGTGTTACTTCCACAATGTGAGTCCTCTTGTTAAAAACCCTATAAGCTTTGCTAACATCAGAATATCCTAAGAATATTCCTGGATCAGCTTTGCTATCAAAGGTTTTCAACTAAGATTTCTCATTATTGTGAAGGTAACACAGACAGCCAAAGGAACGAAAGTAATGAATCCTGGGTTTTCTGTTGTTCCATATCTTGTAGGGTGTCTTCCCATGTCTGATGGTAACAGCTGATCTGTTCTGTGTGTAGCACGCTGTATAGATGGCTTCTGCCCAAAATTTCTTTGGCAATCTGGTTGCATTGAGCATAGTACGAGCTGCTTCTTTTAATGATCTGTTTCTTCTCTCAACTACTCCATTCTGTTGAGGAGTTCTAGCAGCAGATGTCTAGTGAGTGATTCCCATCTGGTTGCAGTATTCCTCAACTTTCTGGTTTAGAAATTCTGTTCCACGATCTGTTCTGATGGTGATAATAGAAACTTCCTTTTTCTTGGTGATCTTGTTGAGAAAATTTGGCAGCTTCTCCAGAGTTTCTTTCTTCTTATACAAGAATATTACCCAAGTAAATCTTGAATAATCATCAATGATGACTAGAGTATATTTCCTACCATTTATGCTTAATGGTTTAACTGGACCAAATAAGTCTAAATGTAGTAATTCTAGTATTCTGGTTGAGCTCTAGGCAGATTTACTTGAAAAAGATGATCTGGTCTGCTTTTGTCATAGACTTGTTCTGGCAATCCTTCAACTAGTTTTTCTCGTGCAATCTTATTGATTGATTTGAAGTTGAGATGGCTTAATCTTTTATGCCATAGCCAGCTAGTTTCTGACACTGTCTTAGTGACCAGACAGGTCTCTATCTGGTTGTTCCATTGCACAATATATAGTCTATCCTGCAATATCCTGGTAAGGAGTATCTCATATCCTTCCTTGTTCTTCACCAAACAATTGTTAGCATTAAAGACAATCTGATTACCATTGGTACAGAACTGACTTACAGAGAATAGATTGTGGCTAAGTCCTTCAACGTATGATACGCTTGTGATGGTGGTCTTGCCTACTTTTATGTTTCCATATCCTCTAGTATATCCTTTTGAATTACATCCAAAAGTGACATGAGGTCCTGGTTTCTCTATGTAGTCTGATAGTAGGTTCTTGTCACACGTCATGTGTTTTGAACAGCCACTATCTATTATCCAGATTGCTCCTTTTGCTATTTTGTACCTTCTTGCAGTCTTCTGATCCTGCAATTAGATACACTTAGCTACCCTTCAATATTTGGGTGCTTGGTTATTAGCAAATGTTCCCTTTCGAATCCAGAACATTTTTGGGTTGGGGACAGCAATATAACAAGTAATAATATTTCCATTATTATCTACTTTTGACACAGAGTGATATATAGATGGATGATATCTTTTTATTCCATCCTTCTTTAATCCTTTGTTAGTAGATGCTGTCCTGTTGACATTCTTCTTGTGAACCCTTTCTGTTTCTGTATAATCTGCTGGTCGTTCCCTTGTATGATGGTACTGTCTGTTTCCAGTCTGTTTCACCATCATCTTCTGTGGATGTTCTTTCTTGTTCTTAAGATTTATCACTTGATCTGGTATCTGTTTCCTTTCTGGTACGAATTTTATGGTACACGAGGATTTATCTGAATGGCCTGGATATCCTATTCCAGATGTACCCTTTTGCTGCATGTTAATTAGCAGTTTAGCTCGTTCATCACTCTTGTAGATCATTTCTTTTCCTTTCTTGATCTTCTCTTCAGCAACATTGTTTCTTGTAATGAGATCTTTGACCTTAGAATTCAGCGAATAAATTTCATTGTCTTTTCCTTTAATCTGTTCTTCCAGATCAACAATTTTAACAACGAACTGTGTGTTAGCAGTACTTAGTATCTGTTCTGTTTTCTTCATCCTTTCATTCTCTTCAACTACTTCTTTGAATAATCTCTTGATGCTCGAGTAGCTTTTGAACATGTCATTGACTTCATCCCAAGAGTATTCATCTTGATCTACTATTTCCTGTACCAGAATAGTATTATTTGAAGAGTTAGAGTTGCAGGATTGTACCTCTACATCATCTAGACCATTGTCTAGTCCTGCATAGCATTCATCCCAGTCTTCTTCTTCTTTAGCAAAGAATGCTTCATCATCTTCTGTTGAACTGTCAGATAGATGACTTGAGCTGGAATTTTCTTCTTCTGCTATCATGGCCTTACGTTGAGTTTTTAGTTTTCTGTCTCTCTTAGCTCGTAGTTCTTCTCTTTGACTTTTAGATAAATCTGGGCAATCGGTTTTAAAATGACCTGTTCTCCCACAACCATAACACGTATAGTCAGTAGGATTAATGATTTTATCATTTCCTCTACTTTCTGTTTTGTCATCAAATCGTTCTGCTTCTTTGTTCTTCTGGTATCTACTCTTGTTATCTTTGTAGAACCTTCGGTACTTTCTTCATCTGACTTCCATCTTGTCCATTCTCTTAGCAATCATTGAGAATTCTTTGAGTAATTTGTCATATCCTCCTTCAGCTGGTGTAGCAGATGATGCTGATTCATCTGTTTTGCACTTCGCTTTGAAGGTAGTATCTTTCTCCTTCTTTGTGCTATTCTCGCTTTTCTTGCTGGAGGAGTAATCTGGTCCGTGAATCCTTCTGATGTCACATTCATGGACAGCTAGATGATCAAAGAGTGCTTCTACAGATAGATCATTAAAATCAGCAAGTAGAGGTTGCATCGCTGAATAAATTTCCCAGCTTGGTGGTAGAGCTCTAAGAATCTTGAGATTCTTTTCTCTCTGTGTGTACTTATCCTTCTTAAAGGCAGATACTTCCAGTAGCACTTCAGTGAACCTATTCTTTATTTGTTCAATGGTTTATCCAGGTTTCATCTTGAATTCATCGAACTTGTAACATTCTAAGGATAGCTTGTTCTCGATCATTGCTTCGGATCCTAGACTGAGATCTCTCAGGGCTTCCCACATTTCTTTGGCTGTATCAAGATCTTGGATCTTAGCCAGATGGACTCCTTTTACAGTACTGGAAATAACTCCTTTAGCAAAATCATCTAGATTTGCTTCTCTTCTTTCTTCTGAGGTGTACTTTCTGGGATCTTTTAGTACTGTTTCTTTAACTGCCCCTGTCTCAGTAATGCGAGTAGTTTCTTCAGTAATGGCTAGAGGTCCTTCCTCAATTACCTTCCACATCAAGCAGTGATGAGCTTTGAGACACATCTTGATTCTGAAACTCCACTCTCTGTAACCTTGGATGGAGAATTCTTCGCATGCCCTGATAACAGATGATTCCATAATGACAGATAGGATGCAGATGATGAAAAAGATTTTCTAGATCTATTCAAGTAGACCACGCAGGTATTATCCTTGTGAAACAAAACAATGGTCAGTTTGAACCACGGCTCTGATACCACTTGTTGGTCCCGAAAGAGCAAGGTTTGGTGTATGGGGGGGGGGGGGAATACACCAAATGCAAACTTTTCAGTTTACTTGACTATTTCAATCAGAGAGATGTAAGCTTTCTGAATTACAGATTGCTCAAGGTGATAGAACAAATTGATCTTCTAATCGATTAGATTCTATCCAAGTAAGATCTCTCAAGTGAGATATACAAAGCAGAAATTAAGCGTGAACTCAAATTC